>APFE031675648.1:0-17888 GCA_000404065.3 Pinus taeda | reverse complement strand
CTACCCTCACAACTGAAATAACGAATGATGAGTTTCATCAAAGGTGCAAATCGATCATTCAGGTAGTGGAAAGGAAACACTCTGCTCAAGTGCCTCATATACCCAGGTTTAATATATGGCTCATAATATGATTTCTCTAGCTGCTGACGCTTATTCCATTGCTCCCAGATATTTGGTATCCCAGTGGCCTCTGCAATAGTCTCTAGTGATAAAATGAAATTAACTCCAGCGAGGTTTACATGGCCATCATGTAAATGGAGAACAAATAAGCGAGCTAATTCACGATGATGCTGAAATTGTGAAATTAGCTAACAAAAATGATAGCATGATTGATGGTGAAAACAATCCATGGCAAGTGGGAAAACCTGCAATTGTACAATAGAAGTGGGCTCTTCTCTAAGATGTTTACCACCTTTGCCACCTTTGCGAGGTCTTTGTGGCACATTTCCCTCTGTTGTGGAATAACTGTCATTTTCCTGCTCATACACTGACTCTGTGTCTGACATGGCTTTGAAAACACAATAACTGCAATAGGAGGTCTGCAATATGTATGTTGTAGGTGTGGTGAAATCAAAATTTCAATACATACTGAAAAAGCCAACCGAAACATCATAAGACTTATGCCATAATGGACATTCTGTTTGGTGTATTTGGGCATGAAACAGTCACAAGGACAGTTTGACAAATGGACAAGGGTATGAAGTGTTGTTGGCAGAAAAATCTTCACCAATTACCCATATGTCCTTTAATACCCTTAAAAGAGATTTTGATAGGGGCCTAGGGTTTCATTCGATTTCTTACACCCAAAACATCACCTCATCTTTTCAAACACACTATAAACAATATCAAATTGATTGAATCAGTTATAGAACACCTACTTGCAGCTTTGGAGGCGATTAGACACGATCTGGGCGCATAAATATAAACAAATTGTGTGTTGGACTGAGTGCATAGCGCACTATCCCTGTGCATAGTGCACAGCCTGATCCGTAGTGCCTGTGTATTTTTACAAAGGTCGTGCTTTTCCAATGCATAGCGCACTGCCCGGTGCGTAGCGCACAACTTCAATGCGTAGTGCACCCTCCAACAATGTCCACCAGCATGCAATTCGCGATTTTGGCCTTCAAATGCTTGGGCACGATGTTTCTTTGGGAATTCGGGTGCAAATGAACTTGTTGTCCCTATTTATAAGCAAACAAAATATCTCATTTGAATTAAATTGATTCAAAAACCCACTTTGTAAGGTTTGGCACTTTTCACTTTTGGTCTTTAAATAGACACTGCTTTTTTGATTTGTTATAATTTGCTGAGGTTTGGACTAATGTTGTTTGTGGATTTTTTGCAGGGATGGCTGTGATATGATCTGGCAAAGGAGACCAAGGCTGTGCTTGGACAATTCAAGAACTGAAATTTTTGAAAATTTATTACAAAAATGAGATGACAACTTATCTTCAAAACAGAGTTTTGAAGAGAAGTCCTAATTTTATCTGTATAATGATGAAAATTATTGCAGTAACCATCTATCAAAGACATCCCTCTGGCCTGCTGGTCTTCTAAGACTTTCCAAAACAGAATTGACTCAACCCTAGACCTAAGACCTAAAAATTTAAAACATGACTGTAAATGACCTTTGAAGCTTTGGTTTTATGAATAGACCTGAACCATCAGTGCCAAGCACGAGGGGAATGAGTGACACAAACCATTCTGTCAGAGTTATGGCATGCCTAATGAAATGCAATTGATCGAAACGGATGGGACACCTAAACATGAAATGCAAAAAGAGCTTTGATCTCTGATGGAGGGATAACTAGACTGACTCTAACTTGACCCATCTTCCACATCGCAGACAAGATCTTCTATGATCCATCTTCCACATGGTAGGCACATGTAATGAATGTGTGATACAACACATGGAAGACTAATATTTGACAAATCCGATAGTGCTTAAATATGTGTAGGCCTATCACTAAGAACAAAATGATAATCCTTTTATAATGAAAAAAATCAAATCATTTCAAAGTCACTTAATTCGGCACCAAAAAAAAAGTCATGTATTTTTATGGCCTATTAAGTCCGCTCCATGGAAAATTGACTTGTCCTTTCGTCAAATTTCAAATCCTATATAAATATAAGGTCAAATTCATCATTTTAGATCATCCTATTCAGTGAAGATTATTACATCAGCATGGAAGAGAAAAAGAGTTCACATCTGATGAATTGAGAAGGCCAAGGAGTATTTGAAAGTTTATATTTATGGGTTATTCTTTGTCAAGATCATAAAACATACTTCAAATTATTATTGTATTGACACCTGTGGCAAGTGATAAGGAGCTTAGACTATTTTAAAGTCTGTAGGAGATTTTCAAAAGCTCAAACCTTCCTATAGTCCTATAGAAGATCAAAATTCAGACTAGTGAATAGTTCTATAGAAGATCTGTGAGCTTGGACTTTGCATAATATTTACTGTAACAAAAGATTTTCACAGTAACAGCCCCGAGTGACAATCATAACCTCGTATATGTAAGAAAATTTTATATTGGGTAAGAATCCAATGATAATACAACTTAGTTATGTGGTTAATCTTTAGTAAGGAGGCTCGAAACAATAATCAAGTCATCTGTTATTTTTGTTTGGGTAATTTTGGTGATTAAAATATCTTTCAAGCTTGGATTTGTCAATAGAAGCTCAGACTAGAGGGAAGTGACATTTGGAGGACTCAAACCATATTGAAGACCAATGAACAGTCACCTAGATAGCTCATATCTAACCTTAGGATTGCTATAATAACTCATGACTAGTGTCTTAGTCCTATACTAACACTGCTTGTGGACCTATTGAGACTATTTACAATTCAAAAAAAAAATGTGAGCACATACCTGAGAATGTATTGAACTATGATACTTGAATCAAAGCTTTGACATCTTAAAAAAAGAAATTTTTGTGGAGGATACATTGAAAACTCTTTGGAAAGTAGACCTTGAAATAAATACTTGTGGCCCTGTTGAAGAGGCATTGAAAATCTGTTGAAGCACAATAGAAGCACTTTTAAAAATATTTCAAAGTAGTTTTGGAAACTTGTTGAGTATCTACCTATAGCTTATTAAGGATAGATTGAAATAGGATTAAGTAGTTTCATTGAGGATTTCTTGAGCAGACCATATTGAATATTTGTTGAATCAACTTGATTATTAAAGAATATATTGAAGCAGTGAAGAAAACTTGTAGTATCAGATATTGAAGTTTATTTTGAAGGCACCCTCGGAGATCATGATGCATTTTTGAAGTCATCATAAGGTGACCTTGAGGAATTTTTTTTGGGTGACATGAGGAGTAGTGGTGACAGCTTCTAAGAAAACAAGCTTGGCATTGTTGGTCTAAGTTCTTTGGAGATGGTTTGAGGGAAGTTCTGTAGGTGAAGATATTGTGAGGGCTCATTTCAGAAGATATTTGGAGTCGTGAAGAATCATTAAACTTATCTTGATGAATTGAAGCTATGGGTTAGATCCTTAGAGGATAGGAGTCCTCAAGAAGAGTAGGTTGGAGCCTATACCAGAGATAGGCTTGGAGCCCTAGAGTTTGATTCCTCAATGTGAGAAGGTTGGAGCCTTTGGAAGATAAGTTTGGATCCCTAGAGGTTGGAGCCTCATAAAGTCCAAGTCAATGCTTGGAAAAATATAGGTTGGTTCCTGGTGGATTGAATATTGGTCTATTCATCTAGGGTGGAGAAACTGACATTCATCATTCCAATGAACAAACTGGAGCGATACACAAGTTACATGAAAGACCACACGCTAATATGTAAGTTCATCGTAGTCTCGCTGACAAAGGAGGACCTCACCAAATGGATACAACAAAAATGGCAGCCCAAAGTTCATATCAAGCTCAAGCTAGGAGATAGAGGCTTCTTCACAGTAATATTCCCGAACCTGCAAGACAAAGAAAAAGTATTAGAAAATGGTCCTTAATTTCATTATAATGTTGGTTTATTTATGAGATACAGGGAAGAGTGCTACAACCAAGACAAGGAAAAAATTCTGGTAGCCCTAGTTTGGGTCAGGTTATTCGGTCTCCCAATGGATTTTCGAGACCCATAAAGACTAGAGGGCATTGAAATACGATAGGTAGATTTTTCAAAACAACAGAAATGACAAGAAAAGGAAGGTACACTTCATATGCGAGAATATGCGTATACTCGAACATAGTTGAACCTATACCAGACTCATGAAGAGGTATGGCAACAAACCCTAGACTATGAACACATCATGTTCAGATGCTGTAGATGTCATGAGTATGGTAACCTAGTTAAGGAGTTTCCAATGAACCTAAAGGAGGGAGAGAACATGAAAAAACAACAAAGGAAACCTAAAGAAGATAAGGAATGGTTTCAAGAAGTGAAAATCAAGAGAATAGAAGTAAAAGAAAACCCCAACATAGGGAAAAGAGAATATCAAGCTGAACCAAATAGAAACAATAGATTTGAAGTGTTGCAGTGAGAAGAAGAAGAAAATGAGGCCCGAACTATGGACTATACAGAAAAATGAAAGGAAAGAAGTGCGAGTCAAGGCAAGCCAAACCCAAGAGGAAAGACCAAAGAGAGCTGGTAAAGAAAGAGAATAAGGGAGACATGGAGCAAATGGAAAACAACACGATGGAAATCGACCCATGTAAGGGAGAGGAATTAAGCATGGAAAAGGAGGTGCTGAAGAAACTGTTGAATGAATGGAGGCACCTAGATGAAATACTTATCCCAGAAGACCAAAAAATACTATACAGAGAAACATTCCAATAGTATGAAGCTAAACAGGGATAGAGATAGGTGGAGAGGGCATAACAATTGTGGATGCATCAAGACAACTCTCAAGAATACTCAAATAAAATGAAAGGAGGAAAGAAAAGAGTCCAGAGGAACCTCCAAGAATCTATACAGATTACGTGAGAAATGTTGGTGAACATAGGTATGGTGGTACTGCTATTAGTGGTATAGCAACAAATAAACAAAGTTTTCCAATGATAATTACATCCTCGAACATAGCAGGCCTCAATAGCAAAGGAAAACAGAGACATTTAAGAGAGATACTAAGAAGATAAAAACCTCAATTCATGCTTCTACAAGAAACAGAGGTTACAGGAGGAAAAATGGAAGGTATATTATGTAAAATAAAACCAAGGTATGAATGCATGACCATATATGCAAGAGGTAGTGTGAGCGGAATAACAATACTATGGAACCCATCAGAGATCACATTGGACTACTAGATAGTTATGAAGAGAATCCTCACAAGGAGGTATTGCCTGATAGCAAATAGAGAATGTTTCCTAGTCTCTGCAGTATACAACCCTCACATTAAAGTGGAAAAGGAAAATTTCCTCCAAAAAATAAAGAGGTTTAGCCATCTACACAAAGAAAAACATTGGCTAGTAGTAGAGTTCAACTTAATAACAACAATAGAGGAGAAAAAAGGGCGAGTGTGAAGAGAAGAGCTAGAAATGGAGAAATTTAGATATTTACAAGAATAAATGAAATTGGTGGACATCCCAACAATAAATGGAAAATATACGTGGAATAATAGAAGGGGAGGGAGCAGACAAATAGCCTCTCGACTGGACAAATTCTTGGCCACAGAACACTTCGTTAGTAAAGATGCTATGAAGCATCAATTCTACCATGTATAAGATCAGAACACTAGCGTATTAAACTCGAAGTAGAAATGAAACAAGGAAACCAAAATAGACCTTTTAGGTTTTAGGCATTTTGGCTAAGAGAACCGACCCTCATAGATAAAACGAAGGAGTGGTGGAATGAGAGCGAGATAGTACGGAGAAACCTGATGCACACTTTTCAACTAAGAATTAAAGATCTAAAAGGAAAAATGAACAAATGGAATAAGGATGAATTTGGAAACATACAAAAGGAACAAGAGTTAATCCAAGCAAAGGTGAAGGAAGTACAATAGAAAATAATCAATGAAGGCAGAAGTGAAGGGCTAGTAGAGGAGGAAGGACATGTGATTAATAAAATGGAGGAAAGGAGACAACAAGAAGAAATACTATGGAAACATAAATCTGGAATTCAATGGTTAAAGGAAGGAGAAAGGAACACAAGATTTTTTCACAAAGTAATGATCTATCATAGGCAACAAAATAGGATTTTCTCCCTATTTGATAAGCAAGGAAATCATCTTACTCAAAAGGAAGACATGGAGAAACTGTTAGTGCAGCACTTCAAAGGGCTACTAATGGAACCAAACATAAGAAGGGAGAGAATATAAACAAAATCATATAGCACATCCCCAACCTGGAGAGCAGAGATCAGAACATGGCCCTACCGAAAGAAATATCTAAAACATAGGTAGAAGAAGTCATTAGGAAAATGGCGAGAAATGAAGCACCAAGGCTAGATGGATCCACAGTTGAATTCTTCCAAGAAACATGTCCATTCATGGGCGAAGACATAGTGAAATTACTGAAGGAGTCTAGCTGCACCAAAAGAATGCACCAGGCCCTAAATGCCACATTTCTAGCCCTGATTCTGAAAGAAAATTATTCAGAAGAACCGCAAGGGTTCAGACGAATATCTCTTTGTAATGTCATATACAAAATCATGGCTACAATTATGGTTAATTGCTTTAAACCTATCACACATGGGTTGATATCTTAGGAAAAAACAATGTTTCTCAAAAGACGACAAATAACAGATGGCATAGTGGTGGCACAAAAGGCAATTCATTCAATAAAAACAAAAAAAACGAAAGGAATGCTAGTTAAAGTATATTTCGCAAAAGCCTATGATCGACTGAATTGGGATTATTTACAAGGAATATTGAAGGCATTTAACTTTGATAAAATATGGATAAGCTAGATAATTTCGATGGCATAAACTCTAGTTCTCTAAATTCTACTCAACGGATCACACACATAGGCGTTTAATGCAACCAGATGGCTTAGGCAATGTAACCCACTTTCCCGTTTTTTGTTCATCCTAGAAGCGAAAGGCTTCTGCAGGTAAATAAAGGAGAAGGTTCAAAGTGAACAATACACTGGCCTTAGAATATGGGGGAATGATCTACCATTAACTCACCAGCAATTTGTAGATTACATAATGATGTATGGACAAGCATTGCTAAAGGAAGCCGGGAAAATAATGGAAATTATCACAGACTTCACTAGTGATTTAGGGACAGAGATAAACAAAGAGAAGTCTGATATATATTTCTTCAACACAATAGCACCCTCACAAGCTTTCTTAGCAAGAGTAATGGGATTCAGAATAAGAAATTTCCCCTCGAAATACTTGGGAGTCCAGTTAAATGATCAACAAAATAGAGTGGCAAATGAGAAACCCTTGTTGGGAAAATCCAAAGAAAGATGCAGAACTTGACATTCATGGCAATGAATATGCCAATTGATGTAATACTAATGAGATCAATATTAAAATCTATCTTGATTTACCAACTCACCAGTCAAGCAACTCATAAAACAATATTCCAAAAGATGATAGACATCTTCAAAAAGTTTTTATGGCAAGGACCTAGAACGGAACAAAATGGGCTCTTCTATCATGGAATGGGCTCAACAAACCCTTAAAAGAAGGAGGACTATGAATCTGAGATCCCTATATAGTAAATCAGGTCATGGGGTCAAAGTTATGGTGGAGATGGATCCAAGGAGGGGTATACCTATGAAAAAAATTATGGGAGAGGAAGTATGACATGTCTAGATCAACAGAAGGAAAGCTCATACTCCAAGACAACAAGAAATGTTTAGCAATATGGAACCTAGCCTCAGATAATAGAGATCCAATCAACAACCATAGTTTCTGGGAAATCAGAGGAGGTGACAAAGCCAATTTCTGGGAAGAAGCGTGGCAACAGAGAGAAAAACTAGACAGTAAGCTTGAGCTTGAATAAGTCCACCAATATACCATCATGCATGGGTAAAAAGTAGTTAAAAGCTTTAGGAGCATGAAACCTAGAGAATACTAGAGAAAGTGGAAACAAAAATAGGACAGGAGAGATGCACCAGAAGCACCCTAGTGGAAGTTATACGAAAATGAAATGGTAACCCAGAGAATAGCAAAAGCAGAAGGAATATACATACTTTAATGGGGTTACATGATTAAAGGGATGTTCACAATTAAAGAGGGTTATCAACTACAAGCATAACATCTCAGGTATCATGGGACAATATCTGGGAAAGCATATGGAAATAAAAGACATGGCTAAAGGTCACCTTCTTCATGTGGAGCATACGCCACGGGAGTGCACTTACATGCGATGAACTGCAAAAAAATGGGCTGCAAGGACCCTCGATATGCAACTTATGTAAAGAACAAGAAGAAACAATGGAGCACATGACCAATACATGTAGATACAGTGATAACTTGTGGAAAAAACATAATCAACTCTTCGTAGTTAGTGATAGGAATCCAAACAACATGAAGACAACAATAGATAATTGGTAGAAAAAGCCTTACCAAAACACACTCCAGAACCGACCCTGGAGAATTTCGTTAGGGTTTGTCCTGTGGGAAATATTGAAGGAAAGAAATAATGTTATATTCAAAGAAGAAAGAAGAACTGAGGCAAAAAAATGGAATTAGATAATACAAAACATAAGAGAGACAATACTGGCAAAGAAATGGTATGAGGAAGATTGGAAAAGCAATGCACAGGAAGAAAGAATCATGAAAGGCCTGAACTTGAAACCTAGTATGTTAAATGCATCCTCATGGAAGCACCATACCCCCAATGGAGAGTATGTAAATTACTATAAATGGCCTTAGAAAGAATTTATCAAACTTAATTTCGATGGAGCTCCAAAAACAAACCCTGGTGTGGCAGGGACAGGAGGATTATTCAGAGATGACAAGGGGAAAACGCTCAGAGTTTACGCCATGGACTGCGGCAATACAACCAACAATGAAGCAGAGCTTCATGCCCTAAAAAGAGGATTGGAAATTGCGATAAGAGAACAATTCCAAAGACTGCAGGTAGAAGGAGACTTGAAAATTGCAATAGAAATGGTGAAGAAGCTACAACAAGGAACGCAGTGGGAAAGAATGAGCCAAAGTTGGAGGACTGCATGGCTGGTCCAAGAGATCAGCGAGCTAATTCGACAGATAGGATACATTATCCCAAGACATGTCCGAAGGATGGGCAACGTGGCAGTGGACACTGTGGAAAACTGGGGATGTGGCCAGGTGCGTAGAAACCTAGATATAAAAGTAGAAGAGTTATTACAAATGGAGGAAATTAAGAAACTAGTGGAAATACTAGAAAAAGACAAGGAGCATGAGGAGTACCCCCGATTGGGGTGTGGCAGAGAAGAGGAGCTGGTCCAATGATAATGGGAAGTGGAGATGCAAACATCATACACATGAGCGCAAGTATAGAGATCTCTTTGGGATGTGGAGGAAGAGGACAATGGGAAGGGCAGGTGGAAGGACAAGGTAGTGAGGGAGCAAGCCCCGAGAGGAGGCAGGTAGATCCATGAATGGAAGAAAGAGAGGAAGGCCTTGGAGCCAACAAGAGAGAGGGAAGAATGATGGCAGCAAGTGGCAGGATAATGGAGAAGGATTCACAGCAGGAGTAGCCACAGGCATGCGTGAGTTAATGAGAGCTAGAGTGGGAAGGGATGAAGGGACATCATTTCGAGGTGAAGGGATGAGGAAAAGGATAGGGAGTAAATTTGATGGATAGGTGGTAGGTTCGTCGAAAGGTAGAAGAGAAAGGGAGGTAAAATAAAAGGGAAGAGAGATAGATGTTAGTTACATGCAGAAGGTGGGAGCGAGAGTAGGAGCAGAGAAGAGTGGTGGACACCAGACGATGACGCAGACCGGGGAAAACAATGGCACCAATTTTTGTAGACGATTTAATCATAATCTACATCCAATACAGTGTGAAGGCGAGAAAGAACTCAGAGGAAAGTGAACGGGGAGAAGGCAATGGCAACTGCTACAACAACAAAATGGGAAGAGACGGAAAAGAAATGACTAAGAAGGGCAATAGAGGTAGAGGTAAAAAGAGAGTCGGGGGGGGGGTTGGAAGCTCCACAGAGAACAAAACAAGAGAGGGAGAATGATGGGATGGGAGCATATGAAGACCCTCATTGATGCACCAATGGTAGGGAACCCACCTCAGGTCAAGATCCAAATAGCGGGTTGGGAGTGAGAATTAAATGATAGTATTACCAACCAAGAAATTCCCATGGAAGAATGGGAAGACATGGTTCAAGACCTGGGCAAAACCCAAAGCCAACACACACTCTTCAGACAAATGATCTAGAAATACTAGGTCATGAAGAATGTAGTGTTTTGGGCCATGATTCTCAAAAAAGAAAAGACAGAAAATAAATATTAGGAGGCACAGGAGGACAGCAAAGAGAAAGATCCCATCAGAGCAGAGCTACTAAGGGAGATAGCAACAATCCAGATACAAACATATCGTAACAACCTGGCACTAGGAAGGATTGAACAAATTCTATAGGATATGAATAGAGGTGAGATGCTAGGTTCCAATGCTAAAGCCCCAGCCCGCATGATTTCCTCGAATGAGGACTAAAATAGTGATCTAGATAAATTTTGTTTATGTTTCATGACAATTAGCTTTTATTTTTCAAAGTTGATTTGTAGTATAGATAAAGTAGACAATGTTGTTCGGTTGATAGAGAAAGACTTATACAAATTTTTGACAAATTTTAAGGCTGACAGGTGGCTAACCTAGTTTCATATAGGTATGTTTAGGCCACCTGGAACAAATGGACAAACCTAATTTTGGCGAGTTAACAAAAATAGTGAAATTACTACCAAGTTTACAAAAAACAATTATGTGAAGATATCCACAGTCTAGAGGATTCATCTCTAAGATCCAAAAAATTCCGACAACATAAATTGCATGAAAGTCACCCTAATAAGTGCTAATAAGAGTGGTTTGGACCAAACTTTCCATTAAGGATATTGGTGGTTAATATCCATCCCAACATCACAACTTGTGCTTGCTAGAAACCACTATGCACACTCCACAATTTAAACAACACTATTAATTATTCAAGTAGAATCCATTACATTTTTTGTCTTATGTGAATTTTGTGATCTCTTTCTATATTTCCTTTTGTGTCCTTAATTAACATGATACAAGACTAATTACAATAGACAATCCTATAGGATAAAAACAATCCATTGTCAAAAAGGATTGGACATTAGTATTTGCAAGATGCAAAATATCAACAAAGGTAAATTTACTAGACTTAATGTTGATACTAGTTACCAATCATGGTCAACTATGTTTTGTAAAATCAATCATGGTCAACCATGCTCCAACATTGCATTGTGACAAGCATTTTCTCAATATGAAAACCAGCCATGGTCAACCATGCTTCAATCCCACATTGTGGCAAATATTGTCTCATAAAACCAATCATGCTTAAGCATAGTCAAGCATGGTCAAACATTGCATTGTGACAATGATTGTCTCAATATGAAAACCAACCATTGCCCACCATGGTCAACCATGTTTATTTTAGGTTTTACAATAGCTGGGGTTTATATACCTTAGGTTTATAATTTTAATCCTTTGTTTTTAATATTTCTCCCTTGGGTGCATAACCCCTTGGGGTTTTAGTATTAATCTCTTGGGCTTATTATTATCATGGGTTTATAATATAAAACACTTGGATTTATTAATCTAAGGTCTCAACCATGGTCAAACATGGTCCCATGTTGCATTGTGACAAAGATTGTGTCAATATGAAAATCAAGCATGGTCAACCAAAGTAAATCATGGTCACTCATGGTCAACCATGGTTAATCACAGTGAATATAAAAATCAACTATGGTTAATCATGGTCACATTGTGAGAAACATTGTCTGAATATGAAAATCAAGCATGGTCCAACATCACATGGTGACACATATTTTCTCGATATGCAAATCAATGATTCTCAAGCATGGTCAAACATGGTCCAACGTTGCATTGTGACATTGATTGTCTCAATATGAAAAACAACCATGATCAACCATGTTTATTTCAGGGTCAATCATGCTCAACCATGGTGCAACATCGTGTTTTGACAAAGATTATCTCAATATGAAAATCGACCTTGGTCAACCATGGTCCAGAGTCACATTGTGACAAAGATTATCTCGGTATGAAAATCAATCACACTCAACCATGGTCCAACGTTGCATTGTGAAAAGGATATTCTCTATGAAAATTAACCATTGTCAACTATGCTCAACATCATTTGTTTTAGGGTTTAATCCATTGGGGTTTTAGTATTAATCCCTTCGGTTGATTATTTCCTTGGGTTTATTAATGTACGGGTCCATAGTCTCTTAGGTTTAATATTACTACCTTGGGTTCAATATTATTTCCTTAGGTTTATAATCAATTGGATTTTTAGTATTAATCCCTTATGTTTATTAATCACTTGGTTTTATAATATTAGTCATGGTCAACTATGGTCAACCATGAATTGTAAAATCAATCATGGTCAACCATGGCCTAGCATTGCATTATGACAAAGATTGTCTCAATATTGAAACCAACCATGGTTAGTCCTACATCAATGACACATTGTGACAAATATTGTCTCGATATGAAAAGCAATGATGCTCAAGCATGTCCAAACATGGTCTAGTGTTTCATTGTGACATTGATTGTCTCAATATAAAAAACAACCAGTATTAACCATGTTTATTTTAGGGTCAATCATGGTCAACCATGTTGCAACGTCACATTCTCACAAAAATTGTCTCAATACGAAAATTATCCTTGGTCAACAATGGTCCAATGTCACATTGTGACAAAGATTGTATCAACATGAAAATGAATCACGGTCAACCATGGTCCAATGTCATATTGTGACAAGGTTTGTCTCCATGAAAATAAACCATGGTCAACTATGGTAAACATTTTTTTTGGGTTTATAATATTTATTTTAGGTCTTATATACCTTGGGTTTATAATATTAATCCCTTGGGTTTAATATTATTCCTATGGGAAAGAGAATTCGGAAGCGGAGCGACATTCATGGCAACTTAGGGTTCAGGCCTAATCTGCTGCGACGGACTTGCAAAGCTTGCAGTAACTCTGCCAACTCTTACAGATGCATGACAAACCATAATGGACAAGAGAGACATGAAAATCATGAGACTACCTTAGGGGGAGGACACAGAGCCTCCCCCAAAGGAAAATGAACATATTCCAATGCAGGAGGAAGCCTACAAACAAACTTCGAGGGGGAAGAAAAAGAAGGACAAAACTCAGAAGCAGACAAAGAAACAGTTAACGAGATTCCCAAAATGACTTCAACCACATGCAAGCCAATCGTAACCACGAGGCCAAAGATTGTGCTATCAAGCTGTAGGATTAACACTCAAATCCAATATATGAAGGATCATGCTTTGATCGAGAAGTTTATTGGATTTTGGCCCACAGAAAAAGCACTGTGGGGATGGATTGCAACCAAATGGAAGTCGAAAGGTCATATAACCTTGCAGTTGGACCCTAAGGGCTTCTTCATGGCGATTTTCAATTGTCTAGAGGATAGGAACAGAATCATTGATGGAGGGCCGTATTTCTTCAATGCTACTAGCCTATATCTCAGAGATTGCATTGAGAGATTTAACCCAAATAAAGAAGATATTAGTTGGGCACTAGTATGGATCCACCTCTACTCCCTCCCTCTAGAGTATTGGGATGAGGCTTCATTGCAAGATATTGGCAATGGGCTTGGTGAGTTCATCAAAACTGCAGAGGAGACTAAGCTCAGAAGATAAACCTCATATGCTCATGTATGCGTCTATATGCATCTCAACAACACCCTTCCGGATGCGGTAAGTCTTTTTCATGACCATTTTGAATGGATCCAATCAATAGACTATGAACATGTTCCATTCTGCTGTAGGAAATGTCACACTCTTGGCCATTTATTTCGAGATTGCCATCCAATCTGAAAACCTTAGCCCCATCCCCCTCTGAAAATTCAGACGCAGATGGCTTCACCAAAGTCTTCCATCTCAAAAATCACCCCATAAAATCTGGTTCTAACCCCAAGAACTTTGCTGATAACCCCCCCCCAAACTGAGCACAAGGAACAACTTTTATTCTGTGGCCTAGCCAGAGCTGAAAAACCTCGAACCCCTGCTCCCTCTAAGGAGCAGCGTAAGTTAAAAGCCCGTTCAGCCTCCAGCAGCAAAAACATTCTCCAGAAGTTTAAACAAACCATTGACCTCATCTCCCCCTCTCCCAACGATATTCCTGCCTGGCTCACTCAAAGCATGGATGTGGACAATGAGGAGACTGCTTTCCAGGATGCAAAGGAAAATACATAGGAAAGAAATGAAACCCAGAACATGTAAGAGGAACTAGAAAGCATAGATATAGGAGATTTGGATATACTAAGCTTAGAGCAAGCCTATAAAACAAAAAATTATGACAAGATTCCAGAAAGACAACTGGAAAACCTAGAAGTAATTTTGTCAAGAGCACAGAAGCAGAGAACCCTTGGCATATAGCCTGGAAGTCAATGGGATGGAAATATCCTGAACAAAGATAATAAAAGAGAGGAAGGAAAGCGGATCTCCAACGAACCATTCACATTGGGGAAATGCTAGTGGAATTGGGAAGATATTCCAAGCTCACGAAGTACTATAACACCCTTCCCAATACCTCACCATGAAGCTCATTTCATGGAACATTAGAGGGCTAAATAGCCTTGGGAAGTACAGATTGATAAAAAACATGATTCAGTAAGAAAAACCCAACATCTTCTTCATACAAGAAACTAAGTGTAACGCTACAACTCTAGAAAAAACCATGGCAAGAGCATGGCCAGGTAGTAATGCAATTTTCGTGGATGCCTTAGGAGCATCAGGAGGCCTTGCAATCATCTGGAATGCTTAGACAATGACGCTCTCCAATATGCATGCGAACAAGCATTTCATTCAGGCTACATTCCATATAACAGGGACAAATATACATGGGCATTTAACAAATGTTTACCTTCCTGAGGAAGCCATGTACAAGATAGAAATAATGAATAATCTATTAATAATCAATGCTGGAAGAACCCACCAACTCTGGATCACAAGGGGGGACTTCAACATGATAACTAATTTGGAGGAAAAAAGGGGAGGCAGAAGTAGACTAGATAAGGAAAGTTGTCAGTTAAAAAACTTCATCCAGAACAACTCGTTCATTGATATGCCTTTCAATAATGGAGTTTTCACCTGGAACAATAAAAGAGTAGGCCCTTATCAAATCACCTCACGACTAGATAGATTCCTGGTTTCTGATAATGCAATCCATTTAGGCAGAGACCTCTTAGCTTCAATCCTGCCCCTCTCAGCTTCCGATCATTGGCCAATCGCACTTCAATGGACAAGACCAGACAACACTGCTTTCCAGCCCTTTCACTTTGAAGCCTTTTGGCTGACACATCTAGACTTCAATAACTTCATAAATAAGGCCTGGTAAAGCTTCACACCATTGCAGGGCTCAAAAATGTTCTAATTCTAGCAAAAACTCAAAAATCTTAAATTCCACATCAAACAATGGAACCAATTTACTTTTGGTAATATTTTTCAGGCAGAAACTACTCTAAATAAAGAAATGAAAGAGCTACAATAGAAAATCGTCACAAACGGTAGATTAGAGCAGCTCTTGAAGCAGGAAACACACCTGCAATCTCAAATCTTCGAAAGAGACAACCAAGAAGAAGTTCTTTGGAAGCAAAAATCACATGTCAGGGGGCTAAAGGAAGGTGAAAAAATACGAAGTTTTTTCACCTCTATTGTTCAAAGGAGAATGAACAATACCATCACCCATATATAGAATCGCCAAGGAGAAAGAGAAGAAGACCACGCAGACATAGAGCAAGAACTTCTTGCCTACTTCAAGCAGGTTCATCACGAGACTCAAACAGATAGAACGGAGGCCATAGATAAAATAATCAAGTCTATTGCAAAGATCATCACTGAAGAACATAATAAACTACTTCTCAAACCAATTACCTTACAGGACGTGGAAAAGTTGGTATATCAATTATAAGAAGGAAAGGCGCCCGACCCAGATGGGTTTACTTCTATTTTTTTTCACAATTTATGGGACTTGATCAAATTGGAAGTCTGGCAGGTTATTGAAGAATCCAGATCCAATAGATGGATGCTACCATCCATGATTTCCACTTTCATCACCCTCATTCCTAAAGAAGTTCAATCCAGAACCCCTGATAAATGCAGGCCTATCGCGCTGTGTAATGTCATATACAAAATAGTTTTCAAAGTCATTGCTTCAATGCTTAAAATGTTGCTCCCATTACTTATCTCACCAGATAAATTAGGGTATTTGGAAGGCCAGAAAATCATGGACGACATTATTCTAACACATGAGATCATCCATTCCTTGAAGCAGTATAAAAAAGCAGGTATTCTCCTTGAAATAGATCTATCTAAAGCCTTTGATAGGTTAAGTTGGAATTATATACAAAAGATGTTAACTACCTTTGATTTTTCCCCACCATGGGTTAGAGGGGTCATGAGTCTCATTTCATCTGCCTTCTTCTCCATCCTAATTAATGGCATACCTTCCTCCCCCTTTCATCCTTCCAGAAGAATTCGACAAGGAGATCCCTTATCTCCTTTTCTGTTTGTCATCACGGCAGAAGGTCTTGGTAGATGTATCAAAGAAGCACTTCACTCCCAGTAGCTACAAGGCCTCTCCCTTCCCAACTCCCCTCCCTTCACCCACCAGCAATTTTTGGACAATAACATTGGCCATCCTTCAGTCCAAGAAGCTCGCAAGTTAAAATCTCCATTAAATAATTTTTTAGCTGCTTCTAGAGTTTCTATAAACTAGGCCAAATCCCAAATATTCTTCTTTCATACCCCTGCAGTAACCCAAGCCTCCATTGCTAGAATATTGGATTTTTCGATAGCTTCTCTTCCATCTAACTACCTAGGAGCTCCCATGATTGATACTATCCTGAAACACTCATCTAGGCATCTGCTCCTTGAAGCATTAGAAGCACATCTCTCCTCTTGGACCCATAGGTCCCTCAATATGCCTAGTCACTTAGTTTTAATCAAATCAGTTTTACAATCTATGCCACTATATATCTTCTCAGTCCTGGAAGCTCCCAAATGGGTTCTCAAAGAGATAAAAAATATTCAAAGATCCTTTCTATGGGGCAACTCAGGACAAAATCGCAAATGGGCTCTGGTTAAATGGGATAAAGTATGTCTTCCCAAGAACTCTTGAGGGACTGGGCTCTGTGATCCTTATCATAGCAACGCAGTTATGGGAGCATGAATTTGGTCGAATTGGCTCATAACGCCATATAATCCTTGGGCCATTTTATGGACAGCCAAATATGCCAATAATAGACCTATTGAGGATCTCATCCGACTCACCGATATAGGCCCAGGTTCCCTAGTTTGGAATGCAACAAATAAACACAAAAATTTAATCTAGCAACATAGCTTTTAGGAAGTTAGGGATGACATTATTGCAAGGTTCTAGGAAGATTCCTGGAAGCAACAACATAGACTAAAAGATTTGATTAATCCCCACCAAATTCCCAATTGGGAAACTCACAGGTTTGATAAGATCAATCAATATTGGAAACCTACCTTAACCCAAGGATTCAGGCAATGGTTAAACTCTGATCACATTATTCAGAATTTCTTGGAGCCTGATCAACAGATCTTGGGAAAAGAACTCTCCAATTGGAACATAAGATACTCATAAAAGAAGCATGTGCTTAGATGGGGATATGAAGCAAGGGGAATATTCACCATGCATGAAGCCTACAACATAATCATAAACGATTCTGCATTCAAAGATCCACTTTGGACCATTATCTGGACTCCTAACATCTGGCCGAAGGTG
>APFE031675644.1:103657-129304 GCA_000404065.3 Pinus taeda | reverse complement strand
ATAACAATAATAATGTAAGGGCACAATAATAACAATAGTGGGCTTCTATGGGGCACAATAATAGCAATATGGGGACTACATGGGAAAAACGATATAATAAGGGGGTGGTACTAATAACAATAACGGGTTACACTAGTAGTATAGGGACCTAACAAACTTAGTATTCATGGGGATATTTGGATTCCAAGTTATGTGAATGAACCACCCTCGGATCTGTAAGGAAAGCCCAAGATGTCAACAATTCTTCAAAATTTCAAAATTTTCATGTTGATACCCTATATCATATAGATTTTCAGTAAAAGATTAGATTGGGATAGCCAAAATAGCTGAATATACAATGCATATATTGTATAACATGTCATTAGGAGACAATATCGAGCTTATTAAGGTGTGGAATTTAATATGGAATGGTAGACTTTCATGTGGCTAATAGGGTCATGTGGATGGCAGAGTTATAAAGAGAAACGCTAGGAAATTACCATCTACCATGACATGTATCTATGCCCAACAAATATGAAATCAATTCTCCAAAATAATAAAGTAGATGGTTGAGATATTGGATTAAGTTTAGTGAGTGCTTAGCCTTCAAGTAAAAGATTGTCAACATGATATGGAAGATCATTTCAACATTTGTATGCTGGAATTCCTAGTTGAAGAGGAACTTTTTTAGGAATGTAACAAAGTTGAGAAAGTGTTTTTGGTTGGAAAGAGGGGCTATAATGAAGGAAACAATGATAAACGTTTAAATTTGAATTAAATGAGGATATTAGAAATTGTAGGTCCATGTTGATTATGAATTTTCCTTGCTTCTTTGGTTGGATGATCAAAGGATTGATACACTTAGCCTTTCATAAAGGAGGTAGTTAATGGAATCATCAATTGATAGAGTCTCTTTGTAATAGGGTTTTCTCTTGGCTTGAACTCTATTCTCATTTATCCTAGTGAACTTGCAATCCGTTTCCTTTTTATCAATTCGTTAGGAAATAAATTTCATATTCGTACAACAAATCCACCACCTAGGTGATAGTTTCCTCATACCAATAACATCAATGATGGCCATTTTAAAGTTTTCATCCTAGTCTATATAAGACATCCTTGTATTTATAATTCTTTGAAATATGGTTTACTAGGACCAGGCTCTTTTCCTTTTCACTCCCTTTCTATGATGATTTCCTTGATCTTCATATTCCTAAGCTCCTCCTCATCCATAGGGTCTTCTTGGTACCTATTGTTTAGTAAACTGGTATGGAATACTCAATTGTTCCAACTCCTCATGTCACATGCAAGGAACTCTTGGCCTTCGACTACTCTACGAAGTTTCCTCCCCACTAAACTAAAATGCTTGATCTACTGCAAAAGGTTAGTAATATTTGGATCCTTCGACACAAATTTGAAAGTCATGAAGAATTGTGTCAACACCATATCTAGTCTCTTATTTGTCTGCTTTTTTCTTCCTATACATACTAGCTTTTTGACACAGAACTCAAGGTGTGGACAACTGATGAATCGACTCTTACCTAGGGTATCCTTCGTTTTTCCATGTCTTTTTATAAAACCATACATTTTCCTAGGGATCTTATATGCATTTATACCTATATGCTAATTACATCTCTTGATGGGGATTAAATGGAAGATTCATACATGTACTGCTTAGATCCAATTGGAAAATTTCTATTTTTACATTTTCCACAAGCAGATTGGTGTTTGTTTCATCACATCTTCCATTTCCTGCAATCTATGTTTTCATTGGACCACTTCATATATGTACATTATGAACTCTAGTACCGAATTAATCCCATCAAAATGTAGTATGTCATGAATCTTATTTCCAATCCACCCCATCGATCTTTGTACATACGTGAACCTTCATGATGATGTCTCATGTAAAATAATATGCCATCTTTCCAAAGCCTCTTTATAATCTATGTAAAAGGAATATCTACTCCATCTTAACTCCCCATCTATAGTAGCATTCACATAAACTTCCTTCTAGGTAGTGATGTAGATATTTTGCAAGATAGAATTCTTTACATAATCACTTTACAACTTTTGGCCTTCTACTACTGTACCAAGGTTCCTCCCGGCTAAAAGAAAATGCCTAATCTGCAAGTAAGGTTTTGATCCTTTGACAAAAATTGGAAATTCACGTATATTGTGTCAACACTATATCCTAGTCTCTTATCTGTCTATTTCTTTCCTCCTATACATACTAGCTTTGGGACAACAAAATTCAAGTTGTGGAGAAACTGATGAACCCACTCTTACCTACAATATCCATTCTTATGTCCAATATCTTTTTACAAAACCATACATCTTTGTAAGGATATTCTATTCCTTTATACCTATTTGATATTTCCATCTCATGAGTGGGATTAAATGGAAGATTCATACAGTATACTACCTACATCCAATTGGAACATTTCTCTTTTTGCATCACCCACCAACACATTTGCACCCCTTTCATCACAGCTTCCATTGCCTGCAATCTATGTTTTTGTGTGACCACTTCATATATGTACATTATGAACTCTATTACTGAATTAACCTCATCAAATTGTGTTAGTTTATGCACCTCATTTCCTATCCACCACATCGATCTTTGTACATACGTACAACTTCATGATGATGTCTCATGTACAACAATCTGCCATCTTTCCAAAGCCTCTTTGTAATTTGTGTAAAAGGAATAACTACTCCATCTTAACTCCGTATCTATAGTAGTGTTCACATAATCCTCCTTATAGGTAGTTATTTTATAGATATTTTCCAAGATATAATTCTTTACATCATCACTTTACAACTCTTGGCCTTCGACTACTGTACCAAGGTTCCTCTCCACTAAAATAAAATGTCTAATATGATGCAAAAGACCAGTACGATTTGGATCCTTTGGCACAAATTGGAAAGTCACATAGAATTGTTTCAACACCATATCCTAGTCTCTTATATGTCTACTCTTTTCCTCCTATACATACTAGCTTTGGGGCACATAATTCAATTTGTGGACAAACTGATGAACCCACTCTTACCTAGGGTATCTCTCTTATCTATCCATGTCTTTTTACAAAACCTATACATCTTTGTGGGGATATCTTATGCCTCTATTCCTATTTTCTAATTCCATTTCATGAGGGGGATTAAATGGAAGACTCATACACTATACTACCTACATCCAATTGTAAAATTTCTCTTTTGCATCACCCACCAACATATTGGTGTTTTCATCACAACATCCATTGACTCCAATCTATGTTTTCATGGGACCACTTCATATATGTAAAGGATGAAATATAGTACTAAATTAATCCCATCAAACCATGGTAGGTCATGCACCTTATTTCCTATCCACTACATTGATCTTTGTACATAGACAGACCTTCACAATTATGTCTCATGTACAACAATCTGCCATATTTCCAAAGCCTCTTTATAATCTGTGTAAAAGGAATGGCTACTCCTCCATCTTAGCTCCCCATCTATAGTAGGGTTCACATAATCCTCCTTCTAGGTAGTGATTTTGTACATATGTTCCAAGCTATAATTATTTACATCAGCATTTTAGAACTCTTGGCCTTCAACTATTGTACCAAGGTTCCTCCCCACTAAAATAAAATGCTTTATCTATTGCAAAAGGCCAGTAATATTTGGATCCTTTGACACAAATTGGAATTGTTTCAATACCATATCCTAGTCTCTTATCTGTCTTCTCTTTTCCTCCTATATACTAGCTTTGGGACATAGAATTAAAGGTGTGGATAAAATGATGAAACCACTCTTAGCTAGGGTATCCTCTATCTGTCCATGTATTTTTACAAAACAATACATCTTCCTAGGGATATTCTATGCCTTTATAATTATTTTCTATTTCCATCTCCTCACGGGGATTAAATGGAAGAGTCATACATTGTACTACCTACAAATAATTGGAAAATTGATCTTTGTGCATCACCCACTAGTACACATTGGTGTTCCTTTCATCATATCGTCCATTGCCTACAATATATGTTTTCTTGGGACCACTTCATATATGTACATTATGAACTCTAGTACTTAATAAATTTCATCAAATTGTGGTAGGTCATGCACATTATTTCCTACCCGCCACATTGATCTTTGTATATATATGCACCTTCACGATGACATATCATGCACAAAAATTGGCTATCTTTCCAAAGCCTCTTTATAATATGTGTAAAAGGAATAGCTACTCCTCCATCTTAGCTCCCCATCTATAGTAGGTTCCGTATAATCCTCCTTCTAGGTAGTGATTTTGTAAATATTTTCCAAGATAGAATTCTCTACATCATCATTAATAGAATTAGTGAACCTATAAATCTTGAGTCGGATATAAGGGTGTCACCGCACATAGTTCCACTATCTCAAATGAAATCTTTGTTTATTTCAAATTGAAGATAATATTGTTTTCAAAAGCCTAGTCTATCCCAATCAAAGCAGGATATGGGTCCTTCTCTTCCATGATCTCGATAACTACAAAGTCATATGTCATCTTTACTCCATCAATATTTTCTTCAACATCCTCCACCCTTCCCACATGATAGATTTTATACAAAGTTTCCAATCTTAGCTAGATAGGTGACCAATTTACCCATAAGCTCCCAAGTCTTCTTTGGCATAATGTTAACATCGTACCAAATATCTGACATAAAATATTGTATCTGTAGGTTTTAACCCCGTACAAAAATTACTTGCATACGAATTTTAAAGCACAGAAAATAAAAAATGCAAGAGAATAACACATAAAACACATATACACAGAGATTTTCCCCTGGATCCCAAAATTAGGACTACCAGCTTGATTTTCATTATATTCCTTTCAATGTTACACTACATATTTATACATGCCAAAGCATCCAATACCATGGACTGAAAAACCATCACGTCCAAAACCATGGACCGAAGAACCATCGCATCCAAAACCATGTGTGAAAATTATGCACAAAACCATAGGGGTCCAGCCAACCTAACATAGGATCCAAAACCAAAATTTTCTAGGGTGCTACCCCAGACCCCATTGCGTGGGGTTACGGGTACTCCTCAAACCCCCTGTAACCCCTCCTTTAACCCCCCGGTTAACTACGTGGGCTGGTCATGGAAAGAATATAACACAACCCAACAATATCACATAGCCTACAATTTCCATATCCATATTAAACTCGCTATCTTTTTCATCTCCTCTTATTTACCTACCTAACATGTCTCTTAATCAAAGGTGCAACCATAGGATTGTCCTCATCTTCTAAATCTTTATTAACCTTTTTAACATCTCAATTAATCTCCTAAACATTTTAGGATCATTTAAGATCTTTACACATCATTTCAAGAAGTTAATTAATTAGTCTTCAGGCTAAATCTCATGTGATGTGCGCATCCTTTTGACAGTCTGCTACATTGCTTAAGGACTCTACAAAATCATATAGGAATCCCTTATGTAAAACAAGCTACAACTTAGGTGGCATGGGGTCAAATTTCGTAACCTTTCCTTCTAGAATCCTCTCTGCATAAAAAATTGTCTTTGCACTTCCTTGCATCACTACATTCACACATTCCACTACATGCACACATGGCTCCTCAATCTAGTTTCTCCTAGGTTCTGTATAAATCATGTTACATCCTCTTTTCTTTTCCGCCTACTTAGATACCAAATATAGACAGTTCTCTATATCACACTTGGTATTGTGACAAGGATAAGATCAATGCAAGTTCAGTAGGCTACCCCAACATCATAAAGTAACATAACAAAAGATAAAAAAAATAGGTATGTCCTATATAGATATTTTTTACATGCGTAACCCACAAACAAATGCCAATCCCATTTCAGATGGTTTTTCCATTGCCCATAATTATGAAAGGATGTAGGGAACTCTTATCCAAATGACAAAAGAGTTATGATGAAAATATTAATACAAAAATTTAAGATTAAGAAAAGATTATACTAATGTACACAAGGAGCCCGAAGCGATTAACAATGCTATGAAAGTTCAACATAATGATCCTCTATGTGCAGGAGAACCAAAAGGATAAGACCCCATAGCTCATCGTATCAGTTAAAACTGAAAAATAAATAAACAATAACCAAGTATATAATAGACTTTAGAGTAACAAGTAACATGAAACCAATCCGACCTGGATAGCTTTTCATTGTTCATGATCATTAAAGTATCCAGGGAACCCTCATCCTAAATGAAAGAATTATTATGATGAAATTATAAATATCATTTAAGATTCACCATATCTAAGGAAAATGTTTCTCAAATCACTGCTGTCAGAATATCACATAAAACAGTGTTCCAAGAAAAGAATTTCGTACAAAAAGGTTTTCATAAATTAAGGGCAGTTGTAGAAAATAATTTTCATATGCTAATAATTGATTTCTTCAAGGATTTTCTTAGAACATTCATTAGATTTTTTGGTACAACTATTTTACTTGATCAACATATTTGACATATTGAGCAAATTCATGACATGTGTGTTGGTTTCCAAAGCAATGCAAGGGCTATTTATGGTGGACAGAGGCTTGCAGACTTAAATCTTTCTATTGATGAAATATTTTCTATTTGGTCAAAGTTTTGATAGTGTTAAGGAGATGTACTTCCAAAATTATCTCATATATTCCTAATTTTGTTTATTTAGTGGTATTTTTACATGTAGGATATATGATTTTGAGAAAATAAATTGGTAATTTGTTTCAGACCCGACACCTACATTTTCCTCTTGAGGCTATCATCCAATGTTTTATTAGGGTATTTCATGATGAGTCCCATATTTTCCATTCAAAAACGATTCTTTGTTGGTAATCAATAGATGCACTCTTGTTGGGTCACTTTTACATTGAAATATAAATTAGATTCGATATGAGCTATGATTGTAACTTATAATGTGGACTTAGAAGTAGATGAAAATGAGGTTTTTGTTTTAGGAAACCTTAACAAATTATAAACTGCGACAATCATCTCAACCTTTTCATTCTCTTTTTTATTGTGTATAGAGATTTCGTAGTTGAATTTTGATAATTGTTTCATTAAGTGCTTCAATATTGGGTTGAGTTAATCAATATTTAATGCTATTCTTTTGGTGCAGACCTCTAATTATTAAGAAACTTGGATATAGCTTAATCAGAAATCTAGACATAAGGAACAACTAAACATTGAGGAAGTAAATAAAATGCATGAGAAAGTTAAAATAGATGTTGAATGGTATTCATTATTAGATCTACACTTTCCTTTTATGTTGATTTCTACTTGAGAACATACTTTTATAAATTGTGAGTTGCTTTCTTGAAGACTGGCTAGATGAGTATTTACAACCTCTTTCTTAGGACAGTCTAGCAACAAGCTCATAGAAGGTGTCTCTTATATCATTTCATTTTCTATGTATGACAGGTTCTTTTGTTTGAGTCTATTTGAACCCCATCCAATGTCAATTTATATTTTTCACGCAATTACGATTTTGTATGTTTTGTCTGATTGTTCGAGCATCTTGATTTTTCATGTTAGTCTGGAAGTGACATGCTTATAAGTTGTTTTCTATGAAGTATAAAGTGGATGATCTACTGGGAAACACTATCAGAAATACAAATTTAACCAATATTAGATTTTTGATCTATTTAAACTCAGAAATAATAGATATAAATTCTTATAGAACTCTTAGTGGCCTTCGCAAAAAAAAAAACAAAAATTCAGATCTATTCAAACATCTATTTAACGAGGTACACTTCCTTCTCAACAGGGACTTGTTGCTTAGCAACTTCTCTTGTTGATTTTATGAGGCAATACATGTGGGAAAATCATCTAGATATCTATGTAAAAGCTTCTGGTATTCTTGGTTGTCTAAAAAATATATCACCAACAATTACATCTCCAAAGAAGTACAAGAAGCATTTTTGAAAGGCCATCTCTACATACTTTTTTATGTTTCCAAATTAATGGTCTCCTCCAACTATCATCCCTTGTCTATTGTAGGTTGACAAAAATGAATATTGTTCTTCAATTTTCACAAAATAAGATATCAGGGATCAAGATCCTTAGTACCTTAAACCATGTAGACCATTATGTAGTCTACATAGCCAACATAATGACCTTATTCATCATGTACATTTTGATAAATTCCATTGAAAAGGCTGATTGGAATCATAGAAGTTGCTTGTTCCTAGAATTGGTCCAATTGATTATTTCCTTTCTATTAGATATTTGTATTCTTGCTTCTCAGGTTTCAAATAAGAGTTAGGATTATCGATATTGTAGGTAATCTAAATTTTGTGTAGATCATAATGATATAGTTAATATGTCTTATAGGTTTTCATGTCACACATCAATTGTCTAGACAATGCTTTGTTTTTGTAATAGTAGGCTCGTACAATTACTTTGAAATGGATTTTCTCATATTTGATTTTCCATTTTAGGTAACATTATCAATAATTTTAGCTACTTGGGACAGAGCATGTATCTATCAGTGCTTTAGAAATGAATACACTAACTTTTTTTTCTTTTCAAATTTCAATACATGAAGTTTACTTTACATTGGTGATAAAGCCAAAATTTATTGATATGATGTTTTCTTATGCAAGCGAAGTTTCCTAATGATGATATTCTAATGATTGTGATGGCATTATATTTGGAAAAATGAACATTCTTTACTAGAGGGATATGCTCTTGATATTACATTTTTATGGTAGGAGAAAGCAACAAGTATTCGCAGTGAAAGATTTCATTCTTTGTGACCATGATTTATGCAAATAGGTCAGGCGTTCCTTGATTTGAAGGGTTTGGAGGAGATCATTTAAGTTCAAATTATCTTTAATGCTTTAATATTGAATTATTTTTATGCCATGAATAAATAATTTTGTAGATTTTAAAATGCCTCCTTGACTTATTTTTTCCAACCAACTAAAGTTAGTGTATTAACACCTTTTCTGAACTCAAAAGGTTTCTAAATTCATCATTGTAGGTGATATGATTTTGTTTGTCCTTGATGAAAAGTATGAAGACATTGTATTTCATGTTTCTATCCTTTCATTGGTTGCTATATAGAATGTAATTTTTGTTTTCTTATTTTTCTCCATTAAGGTAGATTGGGATTTTGGTCTGTATGCTCACTTTTGTGTCCATGCTTTGTAGGGATGCATTAAAATTAGAGACAATGGTTATCAAGAAATAATGTGAGCTTTAAACATGTTGAACCATTAATGGGAACATCTCTTCTCATAGTTCATTAGATTGGTGGCACTATGGACAGTCGCAATTGACCAATCCCAACATTGACTAATGACACTACCATCTCTATTTAATGTACTTTAAACATGTTCAAATTATTATATTTCATTGTTGGTTATTTTTTTCTTATCATATTTATTTTTCCGATTCTAATCCTATTATTTATCGATATTTTTGTTATTCCCTAGATCTATTCTATAAAGGTGGAGTGGGTATGAAGTATATTTTTGTATTATGTAGTTCTTTTTGCTTTGAGGTTATTGTCTTGAAACCCTTTTTCTAGTTGAAGTACTTGTGGGAGGACATAGTTATGTTTGAGAGGTAGAGTTCTTTCCTTCTATCCATGCAATTACATCTTTGGATACTCATACTTAATGTGGATCTAGAAGTGTCTGTATATCTCTTGGATATTTTGTTGGTGTAACAAATATTAGCTAAACCTTGTGCTTACAATTTTAACATATATTTATTGGTTACATTTCAATATTATTCTTATTGATCATTGTATTTTGACATCTTGAATTAATTAATTACGAAAGAAATACCAATTAGTTCTCTAGACCCTAAAGCGAGTAGGATTCAAACATGTAGGTTATTGTTCATAATTTCATCATATATACTTTCTATTTTTTATTTTTTGGCATGCAAATCATTCTTTTAGAGGAATTTTTTTATGTTGTCACAACATATTTACGTGATTGACAAGGTGAGAAATCAATCTTTGTCGTAATTACAAATTTTAGATTTGATAATTATAGGTCATTTATAGGTTATAAATGTCATCCAAGCTTCAATTTTAATTGAGTATTCAATTGAACATATTGAGTATCTTTTATTTAACTATTTTTCCCTCCGCCCACTTTTCATAACTTCCATAACCATTAGGTAGGGACTTGCAACTTTGATGTAATTTTTCTTGTTTAGTAAAAGATTTTGCCAAGGATTTACAAAGTTTTATAATTTATTGAAAGTTTTAGGATTTAGAATTTATAAAGTTTCAAGGTATAATTTTTTAAATTCTAATTATTTAAAGGGTGCTATCTCAATGGAAGAGCGCTTTCTTTACAAGTAGGAGGATGGTGGTTCAATTCCACCATGCCCTAATATTCATATGGAATGATGATGCTCAGTTTTTGGTGATAGAGGATCTTTTGACCATCACTAGTGAGATTATGGTGACATTTTTCGTGCCAAAATTTGAATGTCACCACAACACCTCTACTTCTGGCGATGTGGCCTTTGGTGAAGTTCAATTCTTGGTGACAGAGGCTCTTTTTTCCCATCACCAATGAACTTATGGTGTTATTTTTCGACCCTCCCCAAAATATGAAATGGCGACTATCAATGAATCTCACCATATATATGAATCAATAGTGATGACCATGAAAGGTCCATCACAATAAGTTTTTATTGTTCATATGAAATGGTGATAGTATCTATCTATAATTATAATCATTATTCGTGATAGACCTTGAATGTCACCACAATGCCTATACTTTTGGTGACACCACCTTTAGTGACATTCAATTTTTTTGTGACGATGGATAAGGACCATCACCACTACTCATATGAAATGATGACGGTCACTATTCATCATTACAAATAATTGTTGGTGACGAATCTTGAATTTCACCACAACACCTAAACTTTTGGCAATGCCACCTTTGGTGACCAGGGAAAATTTTAAGAACCACCCTAAATTTATATGTATAATAAATGGGCGAATCCCCATGATACATTAGGAAAAATGGGAGGCGAATTTATCAGTAATATATATATATATATATATTATATATAGTATATATATTTAGAGAGAGAGAGAGAGAGAGAGAGATTATTTGGCGAATCTCTCACCAAGATTATATTATCTTGTAAAGTCTTGGCGAATGTTTTGTTAAAGTATGAAACCATATATGATAATAATAAAATATATTAATTAAACTGTAATATACTAACATACATGTTTGGAAAAAAGAAACATATTTTTCACTTCCTATAAACAATGTTGCAAGTTTTAGTGGCCATGTTTATCATGGTAGGAGAGATTAATGTTTTCTCTACCACCTTTTTCAAGCTACCACTTTTTCCAAGCTATCAAATTTCTTTCTTATTCCATAGACTCCAACTACAAGATAAAAAAAACACATCAAGTTTGTTTACCCCAACATGCCAACAAGTAGAAAGCACCAACTATATAATATAATGAAGTAGTAGGTATCCCAAAGGCCTGAAGGGGATCTAATGGAAAGAAGTGACTGTTGTCAGAAGCCTTCCAATCAATATATAAATATATAAATGTAGATTCATTATTATTTTAATTGGAAATATTCAATTAAAATAATAAAATTTAATTACGTCTCTCCCAATCTAAATTTCTTATTAGCATAATTCACTACCTTCATACCATTTTTAACAGCATTGTAACATGTGGATTAATTTCCTTTTTGGTGCACAATCTCCGCCTTTTAGGACAATATGGTGCAGTGACCGAACGCCTACAGATCATTATGACAAACTAAGAATAGCAGAGAATATGAAAGGTTGTACAAACCATCATATTTTTCAAACAACTAATCCAAGATCAGCACCTTAACTTTTTCATGAAGATATCATATTGAGAATGTTTGAAAAATGGTGGGAAATCTGGGTAGTGACTATCTCTCTTCTACGAGAGTGATGCAGGAAGAGTTAATATTTCATTGTTTTGATTTTTCTTTTGTTAAATCAGAAAAACCAATATTAATGGATATATTGGTATTTTTTACTAAATTTTGTGAAATGACTAAATGTAGCTTTAACCATTTACCTTAAGATTTTTTTTTACAATATAATTTCTTAAGTTTATTTAATATCTTCATTATCATGAAAACCAACCTATATCCATCTTAAATCCACATCTACCACTCTTAGAGGGGTAAAATCTATTTATCCCTTCGAGCACTTGGTAGAGTTGGAATTAATATGGATCTAAGCTGATAGAATTCCCCCTTTAAATAGTCTATGCTCACATGAATACCATGGTATTACCATGGGTCAAGAGCATGGGTTATCATAAACATGGAGCTTAAAAACTACTATTAGTAGTTTATCAAAATTAATGAAATTAATAATTGATTTTTATTTTATTTTTAAACTTTAACCAAGTTAAAATATTTAAGTGACATTAAATTACAAGATCCATTTTTACTCTTGATCTACCAAGCCCTGAGAGGGATCAAATATTTTTTCACTCTATGTTAGTTTGCATATCACGATATTTAATCCAGAGTAAAGATGGATCTATGGTATTTTAATTCCCCCCTTTAAATAGGGGGCATTCCATGTGAATACCATGGGTTAATACCATGTGCCATCTTTATTTTTATTAATACTAATATTAGGATTAATAATGTTTCTTTGCATGGTATTAATAATAATTTGGCCCATGGTATTTAGCTCATAGGCTTCACCTAAATATAACACATTTTTTGAGGGTTCATAAATATAAGGTGGCTTATCGAGTAAATATAAAAAAAAATTTATTTATTTCCCATACCTCTCGTTTATTTATTTATTTATTAATTTACCATATTTTTTTTTATAAATATGGTATTTGGCCCATAGGATTCAATTAAAACCTCTTTTTTGATCCTTCTTAAATAGAAAGAGGGTTATGGACTAATTATAGAAAGAGGTTTTATTTATTTACCATACCTCCACTTTATTTATATGTTTATTTATTTAGACGCTTGCATGTTCATAAATATAAGGTGACATATGGAGTAAATATAAAAAAAATGTTTTATTTATTTACCATACCTCTCACTTATTTATATTTTTATTAATTTACAATACCTCTTTTATAAATATGGTATTTGGCCTATAGGATTCACTTAAATGAAACCTCGTTTATGAGCCTTATTAAATAGAGAGAGGGTTATGGACTAAATATAAAAAGATATTTTATTTATTTACCATAGCTTTGAAGTATAAAAAGAGATTTTATTTATTTACTATACCTCCCGCGTATTTATATTTATATTTATAACTATCATAAATACATTTTCTTGAAAATAAGGGCGAATGGAAGATAGTAACTCCTAATTTCAAGGACTAAATTTACTTTTTTTACCCTCTCCCTTAAAATAAGGTGGGCTAACCTCCATAGCTTATTTTTTTAGAAAATAAAGTTGAGGCGATTCGTAACAATGTACTATGATACAAAATATTCGCCCAATAAAAATATAAAACCCAATATAAAACCCCTTAATTTATTCCTAAGGTGCCCCTAAAATTTTCCATGTTGGTGACGTTCCGTTTTTTGTGACAAAGGCTTGTTTGACCGTCCCCAATGAGCTTATGGTGACACTTTTTGACCCTCACCAATGACTTTTTTTGTTGTAGTGAGGATGGGATCTTACAGGCAGGCCAACAGGATGTCAGGTATATGGATCTTAGGTAGAAATTGCAGTAGAGACCAAGTATAGGTACATGTAGTGGTATAGGTATAGGTACATGTAGTGCTGTAGGTATAGGAACAAGTGTAGGTACAGGTGCACAAGATGTTCCCTATTGTCTCACGATAGATGGATTGATCAGATTTATAGATACGATACATCTGCCAAACAACAATGAGGTCAAGGAGGTGATCTTGAGGGAGTTTCATGCGAAACCATATTCCGGTCACCGAGGTTATCAGAAGACACTGAAAACAGTGGAGAAATTATATTATTGGAAAAATTTGAAGAGAGATGTGGTAGTGTTTGAGGCTAGGTGTTTGGATTGTCAGTAGGTGAAGGCAGAGTGTAAGCATCTAGGTGGACTACAACAACTGCTTCTGATTCCAAAGTGAAAATGGGAGGTAATTTCCATGGAATTTATCACAGGTTTGTTGAGGACAGTGAGACAACATGTTTCCATCATGGTAGTGGTGGACAAATTAACAAAGGTAGCACACTTCATTCCAGTGAGGTCTACATTATCAATGAGTGATGTAGCATATGTCTTCATCAGGGATGTGGTCATATTGCATGGATTTTCAAAGAAGAGAGTTGGGCAGGTAGGGATGTGAAGTTCACTTCCAAGTTTTGGAAGGCATTATTTGCTGGTTTGGGCACAAATTCAACCTTGATTACAACTTATCATCTGCAGACAAATGGATAGACCGAAAGGGTCAATAAGATATTGGATGATATGTTAAGGATGTATGTGATGTATCAACACCGGAAGTGGGAAGAGTACCTACCACTGGTCGAGTTTTGTTACAACAATGGGTACCAAAATTCACTGTGGATGAGTTTGTTTGAGGCATTGTATGGGCAGCGTTGTAATACTCCCATCAGTTGGAGTGATCCAATTAAAAACGTGTTATTGGACCGGACTGATCCAGGTGGATGGTGGTGACCACCCACCTATCCCATTTGGAACCCCACAATGGTCTCTTCCAGTCTTTTCAGTTTCCTAAATTGTAGCACAGTTTACTATTTTTAGCAGTTTTTCGGGTCCTAAACTTTCGGAGCCGTTTTGAGGCCCTAAACGACGTTTTTTGGGAAATCTTTAAGCAACATGGTCAATGGACCCATGTTTCCCTTTCCAAAGTGGTAGTTCTCGAATAGATCTTTCTAACAAGATATTCTATGCATCAAACGGAGATCATATGCTAAAGTTACAACCCCGGGAAATTGATGTACCAATTTACTCAAACGGGGCCCACAATTTGGCGTTTCATCTTCTAGGGTTAGGTTTCAGGATGCGAAGGGTTATCCATTGTTTCTCAACAATAAATAGGCCTTCGAGCCTCATTGTAACATAGTTTAGAGACATGTAGCCACCACATCTCTTCTCAGAGATAAGCTACCATCGCCCTAGCTAGTTTATTTCCATTTCTGTTTGTAAGCATATTTCAATATTTTACATTAATGAAATGAAGTATTATTTCTGTTGCATATCTGTGTTTATGGTTATCTCTATAAATTGTTGTGTTCCTATTTAAGTCCGGATCAGTGGTATCAGAGAAGTTTTCTTTTTATCTATTTTTTTTGCATGTCCCCAATGAGGTCGGGATATCAGGAGTTAGGGCTTGAACTGGTCGAACCTTTGCAAGACCAGCCTCCCAAATCCCGACGGCCTCGCATGACAGATGAAAAGAAAGATGAGGGGGCAGGAGATCCTATGAAAATGTTGCTCAAAGAAGCCCTCAAGCAGAAAAGGAACGCGATGATGGATAGCTTTGTGCAAATCCTTTAGTGGCTGCCCATAGGTGACACATCAGTTTCTAACAGCTACTCTAGAAATGCCACACCGTTTAAGGTACAAGTTAATTTTGAAATCCCCATCTTCGAGGGTAAAATAAATGGAGAAGCCAAAAATAAATGGTTAAATCTGCTAGATGGGTATTTTTCTGTTCATGAATTTTCAAGTCGGAAAAAGATTGTTTTCACTCTTCTCAAAGCAACCCCCAACGTCAAGGACTGGTGGGAAACCTACTGCGAGCAGAAGGATGAAAGTACAGGCTCACTGTTTTCAGCCACACCCACTTGGAATGACTTCTGGGATGCCATCAAGGAGCAATACTACCCTGTCAAAAGCTATGAGGACAAATACATCAAATGAACCACACTGTGGCAGGGATGGGACCAAGATGTGCTAGAGTTCACAAAAAATTTTCATACCCTTCGCACATAGTTGGATATCAAGGACTCTGAGCTGCATTTTTTACTCAAATACTGCGGTTGTCTACAAAGATACATCCAGGAAGAGATGGAGTTCCTGAACATCTCCTCACCTGGCACGCCGTACTGATACGCTGTCAAAATCAAGAAAAAATTCAAACAAAAGAAGCAAGACTTTGGATCTGCAAATCCAAAGACCAAAGGACAAAGACAAAGTAGGGTGACCCAAGACAACCCATCGAAGCCGTAAGAAGAGAACAACACCACGAAGTTGAAGAAGGACACAGGAAAGTGGTGTGAGTTCCACAAGAGCCCCACTCACAACACAAGAGAGTGTCGGACCAAGCAGTCATTGGTGGTTGAGTTGAAGGCTTCCGAATTAGATGCATGTTCCAACCCTGAGCCAAAACCCGACAAGGGGAATGGAAAAGGGAAGCAGATCATTGATGCTGATCCCTGCGTCACTGTTGCCACCGCCAAGATCCTGAAAAATGAGCCAGAATATCTAGAGGAGGGGGAATGTATTTTCCACTCACAGATTTGGGTGAAGAGTTCGCCGCTGCAATTCATTGTCGATAGTGGTAGCCAAAAGAACCTCATTTCAACAGAGGTTGTGAAGCAGTTGGGCCTATCAACTACACCACACCCGCAACCATACAATATCAGGTGGCTTCACGAAGGACAAGATCTCAAAGTTCACCAACAGTGCCACAGACGAGGTATTGTGTGATGTTACACCTCTAAATGTTTGTGATGTATTATTAGGCCAACCATACTTGTGGAGGTGACATGCTGTGTATGAGTCAAGGCCTCGCTCTATCATTATTTCTTTGGGTGATACATTATACAGGATATCGGAGGTAGCCCCACCTACCACCACCTCTTTGATCACTGCCAAGAAAGGCAGTAAGCTCATCTCCCAGACTAGGAAATTTATTTTCTATCTAGTTCGCTCCCAAAGTAAGGGGAAGATTGTTGCTACATGCATGACCCCTGCAAAGGGTTCCTCCATGCAGCAGTAACAACAAAGGGATACGGTCATGACAGAACATAGGAATAACTTATCCTCACCCACAGGGGTACCACACAAGTTTCAGGTGGGCGACAAAGTTTGGTTGCATCGACAAAGAGAACGCCTTACCAGAACCCATCAGAAACTCAGACCACTCTGACATGGTCCTTACACCAGTACCAAGGCTATAGGCAACAATGCTTCGAAGCACAACATTCCTCCATTCCTTCACTTGCATCGAGTGTTCAATGTGTACCATCATCGACCATGCTTCCCACCATTTCTAGATACGTTAGAGATTGCAAAACAGCTCACCAGAGACCCAGCTCATTAGAAGCTTCCTCATCTCAGGGAGGAACTCAATGCAATGGGGACCATTGCTTCCTATGTGGGGAGGAATGGTCCAGGTGGATGTTGGTGGCCACCCACCTATCCCATTTGGACCGCCATAATGGTCTCTTTCAGTCCTTTCAGTTTCCTAAATTGTAGCACAGTTTACTATTTTTAGTAGTTTTTCGAGTCCTGAACTTCTGGAGCCATTTTGAGGCCCTAAACGACATTTTTGGGAAATATGGGAGCAACATCAGTCATAGACCATGTTGTCCTTCCCAAAGTGGTAGTTCTCAGATAGATGTTTCTAACGAGCCATTTTTCCCGTCAAACAGAGATTGCATGCCAAAGTTACAACCCCGGGAAATTGATGTACAAATTTACCCAAACGGGGCCCAAACTTTGGCGTTTCATCTTCCAGGGTAAGGTTTCAGGATGTGAAGGGTTTTCCATTGTTTCTCAACAATAAATAGGCCTTTTAGCCTCATTGTAACATAGCTCAGAGGCATGTAGCCACCACATCTCTTCTCAGAGATAAGCTACCATCACCCTCGCTGGTTTATTTCCATTTCTGTTTGTAAGCATATTTCAGTATTTTACATTAATGAAATGAAGTATTATTTCTGCTGCATATCTGTGTTTATGCTTATCTCTGTAATTTGTTGCATTCCTGTTTAAGTTTGGATCACAGACATGTTGACAAACATGGAGCAGGAAATGTAGGTAACCAAGAAGACTTTGAAAGCAGCACAGGATATGCAAAAGAGCTATGCAGATCAGAATAGTTTGTTTAAGGAGTTCCACGTTGGGGAATAGGTGTACTTGCACATCAAATCAAAGAAGAGCTTCTTGTGAATTGGATCATGTGCCAAGATGGCACCTCGGTTTTGTGGACATTCCAAGATTATTAAGAGTATTGGGTCAGTAGCCTATCGACTTGCACTGCCTCCGATAATGAAATTCCATGATATTTCCCATCTGTCATTTCTTAAGAAGTATGCTAATGATGTTGATCATGTGATTTGATGGTCTATATTGTAGGTGCATCCAATAGGAGAATTCCAATCAGAATTGCAGTGAATTTTGTAGAGAAGGATGATCATGCTCTGAAACTGAGAAATCGAGTAAGTTAAGGTGCAATGGCAGTACTTTGGGCCTGATTAAGATACAAGGGATATGGTGGATCAAATGTAGGCTATGTATCCTTCCGTATTCACTGGTTGAGTGGACGTTTTGGTATATGTATTTGGTCTATGTTTTTGTTACATGTTTTGGTTATGTTTGGTATATGTACAAATGTATATGGATGTAAATACTGCCATGTGCTATGTTATAAATCTCCAATAAGTGGTATGGGAGTCATGTCATTATGATGTTATACTTGTTATTTTGCTATGTTGGTTTGCTTCTTAGTGGGATGATCATTGTAAATACTACAACGAGCTAAGTTATAAAGCTCCATGGGGAATATATTTTTATTACCACAACCTTGTTGGTTTTAGGTGTTGTTTAACACCAAGGATGGTGTTCCCCCAAGGGGGAGGGTTCTGTAACACCCTTGGTAAAAATGCCATGTGATAAAAGTTAATAAAGGAAAAATAATAACCACCGTTGACGGGCCACTTATTCCATGTTGTATGTTGGGAAAAAACATAGATGGGGAAGACCGATGATTTATTAATGGCTAAGGAAATTTGCAAAGGCATGGCAAAGGATTTGGAAAGGGAAAGTGGAATTTTGGCACATTTATTTATGAAAATAGTGGAAATTAGGAGAAAAGGGAGGTGAAAGGTTACATGTTGCATATGAAGAGGAAAATGATTAAATTAGAGCCCTGATTAATAAAAAGGCTTCTTAGGATCAGTTCACAAACTTTTGTTAGTTCGGATTTAGAGCTCTCTCTTTATTCTCTCTATCATACTCTTGGACACTTCTAGTTTTCTTGGAGCACTCTTGGAAGAGTGTGGCATACTTGAATTTTTGTAGAAATAAGGCAGAGGAAGAGCAGGAAAGCATAAGAGGACATTGGGATCAACAACTACAATGGGTTTTTCTTGTAGGTACCAAGTTGCAAGTATGTTTTCCTCACTAGTTTTGGCATGGATGGAATATGCATGTGTTTTATTGGTCATCATCTGTCATTGTCTTGGAGGATTGCCTAGATTGATAATGGATTTTCCTAGCCTTTCCATTTCCTTAATAGCCATGGTGTTGTGGGTTGATTTCTTTGTTTTCTATTTGGTTCTCATGTTTCCTTTAGCTTGCGTTGAGTTACTAGTTCTTGGAAGCCCTGGTTGGACAAACGTTATGAAAGCCCTATAACAGCTCGGGGTTGAGTTACTAGTCCTGGAAGCCTTGGTTGGAAAAATGCTCTGGAAGCCCTTGAGGTTGATTTACTAGTCCTAGAATCCTTGGTTGGAAAAATGATGTGGAAAACTAGTGGAAGCTTTCGGTTGAGTTACTAGTCTTGGAAGCCTGGGTTGGAACAAATTCTCTAGAGCCCTAGAATGATTGGGTAGAGACTAATCTGATGATGATATTTTGATGCATGACCATGAGGTGGAATAATTGTTTGATGGGTTGATGTGGTTAGGACTCTAGAAGCATTGGATGGTTTTGATTGATGTGTTTTATGAGATCCCACATTCATGCTTGGAATAAGGCATAGGGGTGACTAGCTGAAGAGATATTTGGCTCTGCCATGTCTATGGTCCGGTGGTTCATGGATGTCCCACAACTGGTTGGCCTTTGTATCATTAATATGAGGTTATTTCTCCTTGTTATTTCATGAGTATTGTACTAGTTTTATGTGAATTATATGGTTTTTTTCCTTGGTATTTTTGTTGTTATTATGTTGGTTATGAACATGTATAATGGCAGTGAGTATGTATGGCTCTCATCATGGATGAACAATGTATCTATGGCCTAATGGATGAAACTACAACTAAGGTGTTGAGGCATCAATTCTTCTTAGTGATTCTGAGATGAGTATGAGACTCTTATGCTTAGATTTTTTGTTTAAACCTGTAGATTACATAATTGTGACATGTTTGATGAAATGTGTATCATGTCTAGTAGGGGTCTAATCAATTCCTTGTTCAAGTAATTGTATTTGTATCACTATTCTATTTTTATCTTGCAGTTCTAAAATTTTCATTGAGTTATGGGCAGTGACCTGGGCTCTGGGCCTAAAAAAGTGTCTCAAATCTTGGAGGCGCAGGCATAACAATGGGTAAAAAAATTCCATAGATGCATGCACACCCATGTTGTGGGAGCATCTAGAGCATCCTGGACATGAGATTTTCCATATCAAGGGAGCGTTCAGGGCTTTAATGGTATAAAAACTTAGTGGGACCAAGGGGATGATTACCTCAGTGGTTTGGATGGTTCCTGAGAGTCCTATTTCTTATATGGGAGGTTTGAATCATGTGTTTCCATCGGTTCCACTTCCTTAAGGTGACTTAGGAGGTCAAATCATATCATAGTAACTTCTCATCACATGTTTACTTCGGTTGGCTAGTTACTTGGGTAGATGTGGGAGGAGGGTGTTACACCTTTAATTTAAAATTGAAGAAATTGTGGATGCGAGGGATGAGGATATACCCTATAATTTTAAAAATTGCATCCTTATAACCTTCAATGCCATTTAATTTCCCAATTGTGAACTACTTATCCCCAAACTCTATGTCTTCTAGAGAAATGATTATATCTTGTATAAGAACATTTGAAATGGTGTACACAGAATTCTAGGATTAGTAAATATTTTTAAGGTAGTGATTCTACTCTTTCAAGGGAATAATGTTAGTTTTACAATAAAAATTGTCCTCTAGAACTTTCTATTCTTTGGTTTAGATAGTTGTAACTTCTCTTCGTTTATATGCATACATAGTAACTTTTTTTCCTTTAAATAAGAGATTTATACATATTTATTATATATTTTGAAATATCTATTAGAAGTATCACTAATGTATTTTATAGAAATTTCTCATTCATTCTCCTACAAAGGGTTGATTATTCTATTATTTTGTTTACATGATACATCGATAGAGATTTTTTTAATGGAAGTAGAGAAGGTTGTAGTAAAATTATGATAGAGGCATTTGATACTATCCTTATACGCTACGAGGTATAAATACCTATGTAAATCATTTAATAGGAGACTTTTCTTATTTTTTTAAAAAACTAGGTGACTTTGATTATCAAAATTTTCTTTCGTGGGGATTTTGTACATCAAAAAGTTTAGAGAGGTATATGATCAGAGTTAGGCTCATGGCCATTTAAAATGTCAAAAACTACGATTTAGTTGGAGGTAGGGATATGTGATATACATAAATATTGACAATACTATTAAGCCCATAGATACAAGTAATTTGGATGGATTTTGTCCACTTAAGTACACCATTATAAATTATTTAGCCTTGAGAGTTACAAAGCTTAACTAGCTTAATACCAAATAAATTCTTGGTTAGATCTTCATATTTTCTTTTGTATATACTAGGTAAATCAACTTCTTCATATACCCATAAAGAATTAAGGTCGGAATCATTGCTTAGAAGAATAGCTTGGTCAATTGTATTTTTACCAATAAAGTCTCCCAACAAGAGGATATTACCTTAATTTCAGAGGTTATGAATATCTTGTTCTATGGTATTATAAGAGACATTTTTATTAGATTGTTTTTCTTATAGCATGTAGAATTAATAAGAAAAAAATAATAAATTTTTGTATGAATCCACTTAACATTTATGTCTAATATTTCTATCCCATTGCACTAATTGACATGGTCTATTTTATAGAGCAAAATGTGATAAGAAACATTCTCTTTTATATAATAGTTTATGCCTCTAATCGCTCTATGATATTATTGTTTTTTCCATGCTAGACACAAGATGAATCTTTCTATACAAAGGACCTTAGACTCATCATGCTCCCATTCTTCAACTAGAAAAATAATATCAATTTCATTTGGGATCCAAATTACCGTATGACCTTTACACCATATAAAGCCATAGCAATTCTAAAGAAGGGTCCAAAGTGTCTCAAATTCTGGTTATTATTATCATTCTAGTCCTTGTCCCTAATAATAATTGTTATATTTCTAGTTACTATCCACTTGTCTTCCTTTATAGATTATTTTACCATTTGGGATTTATTCATTAACTCACTTCTTTGTTGGGATGTGGTCTTCATTGATAAATATTTCTGATCCTTTTAATCTCAAATATTTATAGACTATGTAATATTTATGTTCATTATAACTTAATTGAAGAAATATCAACTTATCTTCATGTTCAATTATTTTTCCCAACCTTATTTCTTCTATGAGAGAAGTTATTTAAATTTATGACTTAGTTTTCAGTTATTCTTCTACTATTGACTGATTTATGCTAGTAGTTGTGAGATTCAAGGATTTTTGTTACATTCAAGATCCAACTCAATTAGCTTATCCATTTCCTCTTTCATGGGTTTAGTTATCTAATTTATTTTCCATATTACTTAGTGCCAAAAAAAATATTGTTTTTCTGAAAAATATTTAATCTTGTCTATTATATTGTGATTTTCTTCATCCTATTATTTTTTAGTTGATTGCTTCATTTTTTCTATTTCTTGTAATCCAGCCTGCATTTTTTACAACTTCGTATTGAACCCTAATATTCTATTCTCTATCTTTTCTTTTTACAATATAAATTTATTATCAATAATTATCTTTAACTCTATCTGATGTTTTTCTTCTTTGTCTTCTCTTTTTTTCTAATCATTATATATAGTCATCAAAACTATCTAGAGTGACTTTGTTGGAATTCTCCTTCCTAGATTTAAGTTTTAAGTTTTGATATATGTAGTAAAGTACCCATAATTAAAAGAAGATAAGATAAATAAATAAATAAATAAAATATGCACTTGACTTGTGAACCATAGAGTATATCCCCATCCTTTTTCACAGACAAAAATGCAAAAGTAATGCAAACACTATCTTCCCTAACATTATACCTACCTAATAAAACCTTAGGCAGGAAATATCTATTCAAATTCACTTTATAATTTATATATTAATGAAAAAAATCAATATTAGCCATTGAAAAATATTAGTTCAAATTCACTGTAGAGTTTATATATTTGTAAAAAAATAAAAACAATTATGCATAAAAAATTGGGAAATCCTTGTTCAAATTCACCATAATTAAAAAAAATAGATATAGAAGATCAATCAATTTAATATCTATCATGGGATGAGAGGGAATAAACCTCTACAAGTGAAAATTTTTATTTGCATTTTGATCCATCATAGGCAAAAATTTATGATGGATTTATGTTAGTTATTGATATGTGTAACACCCTTGAGCATGAGACAGTTGGTATTTACTTTTACCAACATTTACTCTCATTTTACATTTACTTGAGTTCATTAAACAATTTAGTATTAAGTTAAATACATTTTGAAAATATTATAGGAAAGAAGAACATTTTGTTTATTTCTTTTAAATGTTGTTAAATTTTGTTTAGTTAAGCAAAGACATGAAAAGCTTGGAGGAGGATCTTGGCTTCTAGGTACTTCAAGAAAACAGTTAATCACTTCCTGGGAGAAGATAAAAGAAAAAAAAAAAATCTCTCTAGAAGGAGAGAAGAGGGAGAATGACAAGATGCGGTCAGGAAATAAAATTATGGAGAAGGGTCTTCCATATTTCATGGCAACTAGTGGAAAATGTAAAGAAGGTCACATTGAACTGCACAAGAGTCTTGAGGTCTTGTAACAACTTAATCTTTAGTTATTCTGGAAGCTAGGAGGCTCAAGGGGAGGCATGGATGTGATTACCAAACTCACTGGTTGGGTGGTTAGCGAGTGAATTTCCTCGCTAGAATTCCATAAAAAACAGGGTTAAATAGATAAGTATTAGCCTTATGCAAGATTATTTTTCTATCTTATATATACTTCTCCTTTTATAAAGACTGAAATGTAAGATATTTATCTAGATTATTTATGTATTTTATAGACCCTAGAATGAAAAATTATATCTTTGTTGTACAACTTCTAAACGTGAGATTAATCCTTTGTTTGTCCATAGACCTTGATAGACCAATTTAATCTCCTATTCCATTAGAACATTGGTATGAATTTTTTCTTAAAATACCACCAGATATAGTAGAGGTTAAGTAACTAGCAAATACAAAGATATTATTGTTAGTATATGGGAGGGATTCATTTTTAACCGGTAACAATGTGCGTAATAATGCACTATTAAGCTACTTATTACAAGAAGAGTAACCAAAATAACGAAAACCTTGAATGTATAAAACCCTTCCCAAGTATATCTTAATCTGTAATAAAATAAAAAGAAAACATAGAACTAAGAACGGACATAGTCGATAAACCATTAGAATAATGTGAAAGAATCATATATGTTGACCCACACCAATGTAAAATTTGTGTGAGACAAACTGTAAAAGAACTCTGCAACATTTTAAATTTCCTGGAGAAAAGGAGTTTCCTTATCATATAAAACTGTTACATTTTTAGTTTTTTGGCTATAGAATTGGTTAGTTCAATGGTACACAGAAGTATGGTCCCAGAATAGTCCAAATGATAAATAAATAATCTAATACACTAGTAGAAAATGGCTAATTAGTTACTAAAAAAATGACCAAAATTTACATATAAATGACCATTTTTCAGTCGGTGACCAATAGTAGCTAATTTACAGTGTCTTATAACGCACCCAAATTTTAGTTGTTTTTAGCTTAGCCATTAATTGATTGTCTCAATTTTATTGTCTAGTACTATATTTATTCCTAAATTTGGTCGTTAATTTAGTCATTGATTCAGTCGTTAATTACCACAGTTAATGACCAAATATACAACAAAATATTATGTTATATGATCACCTGAGAAAACAAATTAATGACCAAATAAATATCACCAAAATGTTGGTTGCATTATAAGATATTGTAAATTAGCTACTAATAGCCATATATATGCAAATTTTAGTCATCGTTTGAAATGAATTAATGACCAAAGAAATATGACTAAATTCCAATTGTGTTATAAGATACTACATATTAGGTACTAATAGTCATATATATACAAAATTTAGTCGTCATTTGTAATCACAAATTTATCATTTGCAGTATTCATTTATCATTTTTTGGTAGTTTAATATTAATTATATAAATTACTTCTTTAGATGTTTATATTCATTTTATTTGTGTTTATCAGTAATCAATATAAACTACTAATTTAGTAGTTTTAGAATGATTTTATGTATTCATTATTGATCAACATAAATTAATTAGTATTTCTCATGATTTTTGAATAGTTCACTTAGCACTCATTGCATCGAGTGATACATTTGAAAATGGTCATACGTTTGAATGACTTACTTAACGTAGTTGAATCCCAAAAATGATATCTAATATAATGCACTGCGTA
>APFE031675644.1:74701-94124 GCA_000404065.3 Pinus taeda | reverse complement strand
AATATAAAGCCACAAAAATAACAATAGAGGGATTCTATGGGGCACAATAATAACAATATGGGGAAAATAGGGGCACAAGAATATTAATAAGGGATACAACTACAATAGTAATGGGGTAATCACTAGTATTTTAGGGACCCAACAAACTAACTTAAATTTCTCATAATTAAACGGTTCCTTGTGTTAGATATGCATATTAGAAGTCTGGTATCGAAATTTAATAGTGGGAATGGAAAGATCTTCGATGGTAAAGAAGTATTCTATCCCTTTCTGATTTATTGCTATATGAATGGGTCTTAATGCTTCAACCATGCCCGAAGTCCTCATGAGGTTCCTATGTTTATTCCATAACTGCAATGGATTTCTAGGCTTAGCTCTTACCCATAAATCTAATCCGTTTTCTTGTCTTTGGAAGGAATTATAGGCTTTAAGCAATTTTGTTTGATTAACTCCAAATGGAATAAATGCCTGGAGTTGAATATCCCCAATGAAAGGGCCGGGGCTCTACTCTGTTTCTTGATCTAACACAAGTTTGTGCAAATAGAACTCGCATAATAATCTCTGAACCTTTACCCCATAGTGCTTACAACAATTTATGAAATCATCAATTGTGTTAATTTGTATAGGGGCTCCTGTTTTGACAACCTTCTTTTTTAATTGCAAATATCTTTCCATTAAAAATAAGGCATAATTCTTAGCAGGTGCTCTACATGCTAGAAGGTCAGTGTACAAAGAGCATAAGATATTCATTTGCTTGATAACTACATCTAGCCTATGAGTTACCTTTGTCACTCTTTCTTCCTCCTTTTGCCATCCTTCAAAATCTTGACTTTCAGATAAATTGACATTCCTTAGCTGCTGTTGTAATTCTTCATACTTCTCTCGCGAGACAGTTTGTTTTGTAAGTTTTTCTACTGCTTGCTAAGCTTGCATCAAACCCTCTCATACGGTTACTATCCTCGGGTCACTATCCCACATAGTTGTTGTAGGAGGGAGGTTCACTTGAATATTCTTATTGCATCATTCCATAATTATGGTTCGAGGTTCTTCACAGGACTGTGCCTCTATCTAAATCTCTTTATCACAGGCCGTTATGTCATCTATTTGAATTTCGACATTAGTAATAGCCGAATGTTGTTCGTTTTTATTTTGAATGGCAGGCTAGAATTGAGTCCTTTTAACCTTTTTTATAAGGGGTTTCGCTGGAGTGGTTGCATGCCTTACCACAGAGGTCCTTTTTGCTCTCTTCCTCATCTTTAGAATCCTGATTTGTTGTCGAAGTCGCAAAATTACATTAAGCAGTATTTACTGTTCCTTTAGTAATCTTTTGATTTCCTCCATTTGACTGGAAGGAACAACCGTTCACGCACTCGGGCCTGGACTTTCTTCTTAACCAATTTCTTGATTTTTCTCCTAGGGTGCTTCCTCATTATTCTGTTGATCGGGTTGTTCGAGGGTAGAAACCAAAGCTTATTCTGCAATTTCTTGGGTAACTTCTTCTTCTCCCCTCTCTTCCTCATTAAATTCTTCAGGTGTATTTTGACTTCGAACAAATTGTTCCCCTTCTTGATCTTCATCATTTTTCCCTCCAGATGCACTTTCATCATGGCTGGAGTGATTCTCTTCTTCTTCCTCCTCATCACATAACTCTTCAGATGCACTCTTATCATGAACAGAGTGCTCCTGTGGCTCTTCTTCAGTGTGGAGGTTTAGTGGGCTGAGAGGTTGAGTATATTCTCCCATGTTGGCTAGAATCTAGGCCAATTCATCCTCTCACAGTGGATTTTGCAACAGGCTTTCCTCACATTGCTCTGTTTCTTCTTCAACCTGACTATATTTTCTGGTTTCTCCTTCTGTTTCTCCCTCATCGTTTGATTTTCTTTCATTCTCTCATCCTTCCAATTGCGGGGGTTGCTCGTCCCCTGAATCAACTACTTCCACTGGTTGAATGGTGTTCCCTTGGGAATTTTCTAGCCTCCCTCTAATCCATGCCAATCTAACGGATTTCCTCCATTTCAATGGTCTATTTGATGTATTTGCAGTATGCTTTCGTTTGGGGGTTGGCAACGCCAGTCCCCTATCTATTGTAAAAATTAGCTCTTCCCAGCTGCTCTGTTGTTGAGCAAGACTGTAGCTAACTATCAATCATATCAACCCATGATGACTTACTACCAAATCTACATGGCTGGATTTTTTCATGCTTCGGGAAACATCCTGTAGTAAAGAATTTAAAAATGCAGGAAAATTCATAGTGCATTTATGTTTTAATACGGCTAAAAGCTTAAGGTGGCGTGGTCTTAACACGTCTTTTCTGCCTTCACAGGTAATGTAATTCTGAATGATCTTTGCCAATTCTTTCCACATTTCTCCGAAAGCTGCTGGTAGAACTCCCTTCCCACTTCGAGTCAGGTTTTTTCCTTCATATTGGAAGATTTTGATGGCGTCGTGTAGTCTTATCTTCTTCAAAGTCCACACAGATCCAGTGGTTGGCAGTCCCAAAACTTCTGCAATTATATCATCAGTGAATGATATTTGTCTCCCTCTTTTTGTGGAGTGATATTCTTGCAGGTTCTGCAAAAATTCAATTGCCATAGTCTCGTTGGACTCTTGCAGGCGATTAAGATAAGCTATCCATCCTATCCTTCTTAGGATTTATCATGTGGCATCTGAGACTATTAACACCTGTGGTTCTCTACGAATTGATCTTCTTCCCATGCTTAGCAAACTGTAAAAAGAAACATGGAGACGACAATCGAACAACAGGTTGTTCAAGCTGTTAGCAACCACAGAAAAAATGACGAAACAACAAGCTTGTTTAGAGTTCAAATTACTTGCTAATTGTTGCAAAGCATAATGTGGAAATAATTTTGAAACACCAAGCCATGAAAATTGAAAAACGATATACCGTTAAGCCTTTCTATTCCCAAGTAAACGTTCTCCAAATGAAAAAATGACAGGTATGCTAGTGAATTATGAGGTCACCTGCTCCCCCCCTTGTAATGGGATAGGTTGTCCTCGACCGTCAAATGAGGAAGCAGCGTGCTGGATTGACGTGATGCAGAGTCAGAAAGGGGCAGCATATACCGAGATGCCATGTTTACAAGAACGAGCAAATTTCCAAAATCGAGGTGTATTATAGAATTGCTTAATAAATAAGAAAACACCGTGATATGATGCGAGATTTGTAGGATAGGACAGCTGACGTGCACAAAACGTTTAGTGCAATCACGATCAAATGTTTCTGTCATGATTGATTGTAATAGATTTCATGTATTATAGGTTCAAAAGGGTTATGTTCATAATGTTATTTGATCCATTAGAAAGGTAGAAGAAGGGATTAATAAGTGCTATTAGTGTATAAAGAATGTGACCTCAATACCATCAACAGAGCTCTGTTGCCCACATGTGTCCATAACCTTAACAGAGTTGTTCGTTTCACCAATAGAACCATGATCCTTTGTGTATGTTCAGGAAAGTACTGTGGAATGTAAAAATGGAGGCCATTATGCTGGCTTGGTAACCAGATAAATCACAATGCAATTCACTAGGAATGAGTGAAAAGTGGGCAGGCCGGCTCATGATGATACCTCCTATTCCAAGGAAATTTTCTTTTTTTCCTAATGTGCCTCTTGGATCATTTTCCTGGTGTGGTGGCCATAATGGGAATGCCACTTCACTTTCTTGCTTATGGTCATGGTAGGCTGGCTCCCAATGAGACCCCCTATCCTTCATTCACAAACCATGTTAGCAAATTATGTGAATATTTTACTCTTTTTCTTTTTATAAGGTACTTTTCCTTATTTATACACAGAGGGTGGTTCAGCACTCCTTAAGAGTATGGATGGTGGAAGAAGTCTTAACATCTCAGTAGAAAAATATGCCCTTCATTCTTATTCTTTAATAGTGATAAAAAAGGATTGTGAAATTTTAGAAGGAACCATCATGATAAAAGATAACCAACCATACCGGTATTAGTAGAATAGTGACAGCAAGATAATCAATAGTTGTGTCCTTTCCTCTTTTCTCTTATCAATTCATAGAAAATTCTTGTAAAGATAGCGATTTTTTATGTAATTTGCTGATTTTACCATCTTCTAGTTCTCATATTCATTGCATAAGTGTATAGCTGTGTTTCAGAAGTGGTCCAAATGATAAAACACACAAAAAGAAAAAGATAAAAGAAGTGCTATATACAAAATCATAAAAAAAACTCGAAACTACTGTGCAGCAAAGAAAACAAGCGCAAGCAAAATGCAAAGAATGTTGTGTTTTTTGAAAAAGAACAACGAAAATGCTAATGTTGTTCCTCCACAAAAAGGAACAATAAAAAACATCAGTGTTGTTCCTCCACAAGAAGGAACAGCAGAAAAGAAAAACGTGTCGTGTAGAACAAAAATGTTGTTCCTTCGAGAAAAGGAACAACAAAAGCAAGAATGTTGCTCCTTCGGAGAAAGGAAAAACAAAAATAAAAATGTGTCGTTCCTTCATAAAAGGGAATAGAAAAATAAAAAATGTGCCATTCCTTCAGAAAAAGGAACAACAAAAATGAAAATGTGTCGTTTCTTCAGAAAAATGAACAGCAAAACACAAAAATGTTGTTCCTTCGGAAAAAGGAACAGCAAAAACAAAAATGTGTTGTTCCTTCGGAAAAAGGAATAGAAAAAATGAAAATGTGCCATTCCTTTAGAAAAAGGAACAACAAAACACGAAAATGTTGTTCCTTCAGAAAAAGGAACAACAGAAAAAAAATGTGTCGTTCCTTTGGAAAAAGGAACAACAAAAACGAAAATGTGTCGTTCCTTGAGAAAAAGGAACAACAAAACATGAAAATGTTGTTCCTTTGGAAAAAGGAACAACAGAAACAAAAATGTGTCGTTCCTTTGGAGAAAGGAACAACAAAAAAGAAAATGTGTCGTTCCTTGGGAAAAAGGAACAACGAAACATGAAAATGTTGTTCCTTCGGAAAAAGGAACAGCAGAAGATGAAAAATGTTGTTCCTTTTGGAAAAGGGACAACAGAACACAAAAATGTTGTTCCTTTGAAAAAAGGAACAACAAAAGACAAAAAATGTTGTTCCTTTTGGAAAAAGAACAACAGAACACAAAAATGTTGTTCCTTCCGAGAAAGGAACAATAGAAGATGAAAAATGTTGTTCTGTTTGGAAAAGGAATAGCAGAACATGAACAGCAAAATGCTATTCCTTCGGACAGGAACAATAGAAGATGAAAAATTTTGTTCTTTTTGGAAAAGGAAAAACAGAACACAAAAATGTTGTTCCTTTTGGAAAAGGAATAGCAGAACACAAAAATTTTGTTCCTTTTGGAAAAGGAACAACAGAACGCAAAAATGTTGTTCCTTTTGGAAAAAGGAACAGCAAAAGACGAAAAATGATGTTCCTTTTGGAAAAAGAACAACAGAACACGAAGAATGTTGTTCCTTTGGGAAAAGGAACATAAAAGAAAATGCAAGTTCTATTCCATCCAAAGAGGAACAACGAAAAGGTGGAAATGATGTTCCTTCTAAAATGAACAACAAAATGGTGAAAATGCTATTCCTTTCGAAAGGAACAACAAAGTGCAAATACTATACAACTGAAAAATTTATACAAAACAAAAAAATTATGTACAATGTGTAAGAGTAGTGGAAATACTCAATGAACCAAAGGTGAGGAAGATTTCTCTTCCTCAACCAGAATCTGCATGTCGGAGTCTTTGCAAAGTTGGTGGTAGAAGGATTCCCGAGTAAGCGGTTTGCGATATAATCAAACTCGGTGGCCGTTTGCTTTAAAGCTATGTCCTGATCCATAAATAGTGGTTAAAGTAATTGTGCCATTATCATGTACCTTCTGGATTTCATATGGTCGCAGCCAGCGAGTCTGAAGTTTCCCAGGAAAATCCTGGAACCTGGAGTCGTATAGGAGAGCCCAATCTCCTTCATGGAAGACTTTCTTTTTAATGAGGGTGTCGTGCCATTTGGCTCGTTGTTGTTGAATTCACACAGTATGTTGAAGGGCAGAGAGCCTGATTTCATCTAACTCGCTGATCTGCTGTAATCTATTAATCTGGGCCTCGTCCAAATCTAGACCGACCTCTTGTTCTGTTCATAATGTCTGTATTTCAAATTCTATTGGAAAGATGACTTCCTCTCCAAATACTAGCCGGTATGGTGAATAACCGGTTGTACTTCTCCATGTTTTCCTGTATCCCCAGAGTGCTTCTAGCAGTCTTACAGCCCAATCGCGTTTGTGTGATGCAATGGTTTTTGTTAGTATTGCTTCTATTATTTTGTTTGTGCTCTCTACTTGACCATTTTCCTGTGGGTGGTATGGAGTAGTAATTTTATGCTGAATATGATAACTTTTTAGTGTGGCAGCAATTTTATTACCAACAAACTTAGGTCCTCCATCTGTAATTATATCTCTTGGGAGGCCATATACCACAAATATGTGGAACAGGAACAATATGACCTAATCTTTTGTAGCTCTCGACAATGCCTCTGCTTCCACCCATTTGGTGACATATTCTGTTGCTACCAGAATGTATGTTTTCTGATTTGACGATGGGTTAATTGGACCAACAAATTCGAGTGCCCATCGTTCAAATGGTTCAATAACGAGCTGTGGGTTCAGGGGCATTTCATCAGCCTGTCCAAGGCGTCCTACTCTCTGGCAACTGTCACAAGCTTGAACGAATTTCTTTGCATATTTAAAGATTGTGGGCCAATAATACCCTATTTGTAGCACTTTGTGACCAGTTCTTTAATCTGCAAAGTGTCTGCCACATGGTCCATCGTGACAAGATTTCAAGATGTCAAAAATTTCATATTCACGAACGCATCTCATAATGTTCATATCTGCCCCTGTATGAAATAGGTATCCCCCAATCCAAGAAAACCGAGTACTTCGCTGGACAATCTTCTTTCGTTCATTGGGGGTCAGATGTTTTGGTAATTTGCCTACTGCTAGATAATTTTCAACATTAGCATACCAGGGTGTTTTGATAGTAACAGCGAACAGATGTTCATATGGAATTTGATCTTCAACCACTGTTGTATCTACTGTTTTTGACATTCGTGAGAGAAAATCAGCTACAAGATTTTCCTTTCCTGGTCAGTCCTTTATTGTGATATCAAATTCCTATAATAAATTAGCCATCTGGTTACTCTATCATTTGTAATGGGTTTATTTGCTAAATATTTTATGGCAGAGTGATCTGTATATAAAATAACAGGATATCCAGTGATATAATTCCTAAATTTATTAACATGTATTATAGCTAAAAATTCCTTTTTAGTCATAGTATAGTTCAATTCAACAGGAGACAAATTTTTGCTAATATAATAAATTGCATATGGTTTTTTATCTTCTTCCTGCCCAAGGACTGCTCCAATAGCTGTGTCTGAAGCATCTGATGGAATTTCAAATGGCAGGTCCCAATTTGGTCCTCGGAGTACTAGGGCTGTTGACACAAGCTTTTTCAGATTCTCAAAAGCGCGATCACATTTTTCTGTCTAGACAAATTCAACATTCCCTGTTAGTGCATATAAAGGTGCAGAAATATGAGAAAAATGTTCTATAAATCTTCTATAATAACCAGAGAATCCAAGAAAACGGCATACCTCTTTTTGAGTGGTGGAGTAGGTATTAACAAAATTATTTGAATTTTGGTCGGATCTACCTATATTCCAGCTGCTGAAATATAATGGCCTAGAATAAGTCCTTCAGTCATCATCATATATCATTTTTCATGGCTCAAACAGAGCCTGGTGGTAATGCATCGCTGCAACACTTTTTCTAGTGTGTCCAATGATGGGTCGAAATCATCTCCGTATGGTGTAAATTCATCCATATATACTTTAAGCCCTTCATTTATTAAATCTGAAAAAATGCTGACGATAGCCCTTTGAAATGTGGCAGGGGCATTGCATAGTCCAAAAGGTAAAACTCTGTAGGCAACTGTTGCGCAAGGATGGGTAAAAGCGGTTTTGTTTTGGTCTTCAGGGGCAATCTAAATCCGATTCTATCCACTGAAGCCATCCATGAAAGAAAATAATTTCTTTCCTGCTAATGTATCTAATACCTGATCAATGAATGGAAGGGGAAAGTGGTATTTTTGTGTTGCTTTATTCAGTTCTCTATAATCTACACATATTCTCCATTTTCCATTCTTCTTTGGTACCACCACAAGCAGAGAAACCCATTTGCTATCGAAGATTGGGTAAATAAAGTTCACATCTAAAAGTTTTTGAAATTCATCTTTTACAATGTCCTTTAGGTAAGGGTTAAGTCTCCTTTGTGGTTGGCAAACAGGGCTCGCATCCTTTTCTATGTAAATGTGGCGTGTACATAACTAGGGATAAATTCCTTTCATGTCAGGATAATCCCATGCAAATGCTTCTATATGTTTTCTCAGCAGCTGAATTAGCTTGTGTTCTTGTTCTGGAGTCAGGTTGCCATTAATGTTTAAAGTTTTTCCTGGCTCAATTTCTACAATTTTGTTATTTGATAGAGAGGTAGTAGGTATTGATTGATCATGGGTATCTTTCAGAGGATCATCTTCTAATTCATTATCAAATGCTTCTTCTATCATCTACCAATGTTTGTGGGATCTAGATTTAGCCTGGCTAAGAAAGTTGTTAATAACATCATCCTCTATTTGATCTTTGAAATCGAGGGCATATTCTATGGTTAATGGAGATCTAATATTTTTAGTGAGGTATAATAGAGGATGTTTGTTAGTTTTCATTATTGTGGCACTTGGCTGGGCTAGAGGATACAAGGCTAGATTCTTGATATTAGTCCCTCTAGTTATGGTCATATTGCCTTGCCGGCAGCTAATATAAGCATCAGCAGTTGCAAGCATAGCTCTGCCTAAAATCAATGGATGTCCGTCAAGTTAGTTTTTGGGGTTTATTATCAGAAAGTTGGCGGGATACTCCTAGAAATGAACAGACACCATGACATCATGTAGTGTGCCTTCTAGCCTAACCACAGATCGGTCAGCCAGTTCTAATAAAGTGGAGGTTGGTTCTACTGATGTAATGCCAAATTTTTGACAAGTGGTGGTTGTTAGGATATTAATTGCAGCCCCTAAATCAACTAAGGCATTTGCAAAAGTTTGCCCATGGATTTGTACTGTTACTATCAGATTTCTTGGGTCTTCATATTTAATGGGTGTTTCTCTTCTTGATAATAGTTCAGATAAAGTACCAATTACTTGGACTATGGAGTTATTTGTTATTCTCCTCTTTGGTTTTTTTATACATAGCTCCTTGATGGTATTTTCATATATTGGGATGTCTTGGATGGCTTGGAGGAGTGGGATTTTTATGTGCAGATTTTTAAGTTCTCCTAGAATGTCAAAATATGGATGTTTTGTAGGTCGAGGTATAATTAATCATTATGGGAATGGAGGAGAAGATGTGATTACTTGATTATTAGTTTCCTGTCTAATCTCATCCTATTCTTCCAATGGTTGTCCTATAGGTAACTGATTTTCAACTTGAGCAGTTTTATCTCCCTCTGTTTCAATGATGCGCCCAGACCTGAATTGAAGGTCATTACACTCCCTTAGATCGATTCCTATGATTGATGTTTCAAGTTTTTGAATAGATTGGACCGGTTTGTTATTGGGATTAGGGTTGGGTTGGGCTGGGAGTTGTGGTCTTAAATTAGACTAGGAGTTTTGTTGTAATGTTGGCAGTGTAGGTTGAGGGAGTGGAATGGTTCCTACTAGCTGGTTCATCGGTCCTTGTTAGTTTGTCTGCCAGGATTGACTCTATGAAGTAGGAGGGGACCATTGTGGTGGATATATATTATTTTGCCAATATGGTGGGGTATAGGGAAAATTTGGCCAATTGGGCTGACCTTCTAGATTCGGCCATGGTGATGATGAAGGAAATGGTTGTTGTGACCAATTTGAGAATGGAGATTGATTTTGCCACTTAGTAATATATTGTTGAGCATGATATTCTGGAGGTTGAAAAGAAGAAGCTGGATCAGAGAACATACCTAATTGTCGTGGCTGCCATTGACAACGTTGATTAAGTAGGTACACCAATTCTGGCTCTTCCTCTGCTTCCTTGTATACTGGTTTCAATCCAGGAAGTGAGGGATAGCTTTCTGTAGAATGATCTTTTGTACAAATGGCGCAGACATGAACCAAATCTAATCGACATTCTTTGAGGGTATGTTTCTTTCTACACCTAGGACAGAAGATCGCCAAATTTTGTTCTACCTCTACTTGCTTCTGCTTGGCCTGCATAATATCAAGTTGTGTTGTCAGAGTCCCTAATATGTCGGTTTTAAAATTTTCTAATAAATTTCCAATTTCTGCACGAGCTACTCCTTCTACAGAATTTTTTTTAAACCGATAATGTTTTGCTGGTTTTAGTCTTGTGCTGCCTCTTGAACTCCGGATACATAAATTAATAATGTCAGGAAAATTTTCCTGATAAATATCTCATTTTCCCATAATGTTTAGTGTTTCAATCCATTGTTCATTCATTCCTCTAATTAATGCAGTTTTCAATACATTATCAGGTAAGGGTAATGATGCATAAGGGGATCTTTGAAGATTATATTGAAAACACTCAACATATTCCTCTAATATTTCATTTGGTCTAGCCACCATCTGAAATATTACATCTTTCAACTCTCTAGACCTACAATAATCTTGATATTTTTTTAGAAAAGACTCTTTCATTTGATCCCAGTTATTTATAACACCACCACCCAACCCCATAAACCATCGTAAAGCATCTCCTTTTAATGTAGAGGGAAATAATTTTAGTTTCTGGGGGTCGGTGGTATAGTCATAACCTCTACACAACACATCAAATTCAAATAAGAATGCATCGGGGTCATTTGACGTAAGGCCATGAAATGTAGGGATATGCTAGAGAGGAATTGCTTTCATAAGAGCATTAGCTGCAGTGTCCACGATGGGATATTGGAGTGTAGAAGTTTGGGTGTTTGGCTGGTTTTGGGCCATTTGGTCAAATATGTGCCAATAATCTTCTCGGATATCTAGGAGGGTATTCCTAGGCTAACGAGGGGGATTGGCAAATAATAGGAATGGCCTTAACAACACCTCCTTTATCTGGGATGATGAGAGCTCCTAATGTCTGGGGAGATTTTGGCTCTTGAGGTTCTTCAACTTAGTTATGGATGATTTTTGTAGCACTTCCCTTATCTGGGCTACTTAATGGTGGAATTATCCGAAGAGGCGATCTTGGTTCTTCAGTTTCCCTGGTTTCTCCTCCCCCTTCACAGAGTTTTCTAAGGTTCCCTTATTGCAATGATTTTGGGCTAAAATTCTCAATTTCTTGAAAAGCCTGCTCTTCGATGTGACTATGCACCTCAACAAAGGCTACAAATGGTGATACTGTGGCCTGAAGGGAACTCATAAGTTGTCTAGAGATTACTTTTCTAGGCCCTAATGAAGGCTGAGATTCTGCTTTCTTAAGGATTTCGTCTATAAAGGTTGATCGGCCAAGGGTCACCGGCCCCTTAGCTTTATCAAGCTTGGGTAGAGGTTTGGGATTATTTTCTTTCTTTTTCTGCTTAGTCATCAACACGAATCAAATACTAATTTCTACCCAAAGAACACATCAACAAATTTGCAGGAAAGCAGGCAGGGGGAATAGGGCTATTACATGCTCCGCACGCAGGTTCTTAACTTCCGTTTTTAAAACCCAATTCTTTCCTAGCAGGTTCTTACACTACTCTGGAAAAGAGACAAATGGCTACACACTTCCACAGAAACAACGCCAAAATGTCGAGCAGTAAAAAGGGTCTTTTTCACCTCTATTTACCCTACATTAATTGTCAATCCAAGAACAATTTGTTATTTCAAAGAGTGTACTCAGTTTGAGGCGGTCATTTGTCAGAGTAATGTTAGTAGTATAGTGCTCTCAATACAAGAGTAAACAGATGCTTGAAATGAAATCTATTTGCAAAGAGAAAACTAGAATTCAAATCATGTGTTCAGAAAGCTAAAACAATTTATCACTCGAGGGTATAGTAACAGTAACTCTGCCCCCTATAAACTGGTGCAATTAAAAAGGCACTCAAAAGAAGTATTGTCAAACTAGGAACTAGACAGTATATGTCAATGTTTACTACAATTTCAAACCTTTTGCACACCAAAGCAATGATGATTTTCAAATGGCAAGAAATGGAACAACAACTATCTTTATGAATAATATTGAAGAACAACACCTTAACCTATGGAAATGAATGCAACAATAATTATAATCTACAGTAATTAAATAACAACTTTCGATTTGAACAACAAACAGAAATGGAACAACAGACTCTCAGAAATAAAGTATAGAGCGACAATTGAAATCGAAATGTATAGCTACCCAAGTTAAACACGCAACTTACTTAATCAATAAAAGGGGCTGTAATCTCATCTTGATATAGTACACATGAATCACAGCTATAAAAAAGCAGCAGCTGTAACAGAACAACAATTGTTTTGGAACAACAATTGTTTCAGAACAACGATGGTAATAGAATAACAATTCTGAATAAACAACAGTGACGATTTTAAGAGTAAATCATACAGTAGTACCGATTTAAGAATATACAGCTCGATTAATTTGTAATCTGTAAGGAACAACAATGCTATATGATTTGTCAAAAGGAACAATAATTCAATGCAGAGTTAGAATAACAACATAGCATTCCTGTTGTAAGTAACAATAATATTTCATCAGGTATAACAGAGCCGATATGTAAAATAGTAAAGCGCTTCAGATTACTGAGCAGAGTAAAAGAAAGAAATCAAACCACACATGAATCAGAAATATGATACACGAGCAAGTGATCCACCAATGTCGGGCCCTTAGCCTCCAAGGACTCACTGCTTCAGGCTACTCCAGAATCAACGATAGAACAACAACAAGGTTTTTATATTAAAATATGAAACAGAGTTACAGGGACTCGCTCTTCAAAGAGAGTCGATGATCAAAGTTCAAGTACCAAGGAAAATTTCATAAAAATAACAATAGTTTTCTCTCCCCCCAAGCTAACAGTGCTACCCCTTTTTATAACAGCCAAATAGAGATATCAACAATGCAGAGGATTGCTAAGATAGCGATCCCTCAGGATCAAAGGATCCTGAGGGATTCGTCAAGTTGTTAACTTATAGTTATCTTCTTGTCCTTTTGCGCTGATTAGAGATCTCGTTTTCCTTTTTCTGACTATTACACTCCAATTTGTATCGCCTCGTTTGAGCACGGTTCCCTGCCAAAGGGAGAGTAGTTAACTTGGTCTCGTTCTTTCCTTTGGTATGACAGTCCTTCGTTTCTCCTCTTTCTGCATAGAAAAACGGTAATTATTAGTCATTTCACATTACATATAAACCTTCTATATTTTATCATATCTTTCTACCATATGCTTAGCTCATGATGTGAAAAGGTTGGGAATTTTGAAGAAAAGATAACAAGGTAAATGAAAATAACATACCTTCTCCAGTGCCTAACACTTAACATCAACAACGCAATGTCATTTTCCCCCAGAAAAGCAAGAAACTCGAAGAAGTTTTCTTTAGTTGGGCAATAGTGGCTACTATGTGGCAAGATGACCTGTATAAACAAAGAAAATAAAACGTCACCATAGAAAAGAACACCTTAGGACTTAGTATTGAACCTTCAGGAAAAGCTTAGGCACAATCATGCTAACTAAGTTACATGCCAAAAATGTCAAGCTGTAAATAACTTGTAAAAAGAAAAGGAAAGAAAAAAACAACATTTATTAAATAATGTATGATAGTTGGCTGGAAAATTGTATCATAAAGCTAAAAAATTATCCTATGATTACCATACATATGGGTGGGTAACCTACCCCAATATGCATGATCCTTAGGGTCTAGAGGAAGTAAACCTCCTACTAACATAATGATTGATTGGTTGCATCTTGGCCTCTAAACAACTACCATGATTTCCCTTACACAACATATTATTCAAATATTTAGAAAGCAACACAAGAATGAAGGATATAAAATTGCATTCAATAATGATGATACATTCAAAGAATTATGAGGCTGATAAAATACTTTTGTGAAATCTAATAAATATGCTAATCTGAAAAGTTTCACTATGCCTTTTTATCACAAATATAAAAATGTGAAACAAAGATCTATGTAATTATTTGATGGAGAACTTATATTATTGTTTTAGAAAAAAGAAAAACATTTTTTCAATCAATAAGTATTTTTGAGCACTCATTTCATTGAAATGAAAGTCTTATATAAATAATATCCCATTGGGATCACACAATGTGCAAAAGTTGTAATAAATTGCACTAGAAGGCAACAAGTGAATTTTGGAAATTGGAATGAAAGGTACCTTAGATGTTTATAGTATTAATTTTTCATGCATCAATGTTTAATTTCATAACAAGATAAAACAATAATGGAATGGCTAAATCACATATATCCAATATTCAACAAATATATTTTTAGGTTTTAGAAAGGTGTCCAAACATAATTTATTTTGTAGTTGGACACTTGATGAGTTCCAAATAATTATTTTTAGGCAAGGGTCAGAGCCCAAAAAAAAAGGTTCATGTTGGTTTGATTTATGAATATAGGATTATTCCTCTAGTGCTACACCCCTTTCATAATTTCAAACTAATTTTGAGAAAGTTTTCCTTCGAATGTCAAATAGAATAAATTGATTTCGATGATAAACAACAGAGAGAAAGAGAGAGAATGGAAGATCTTCACTAAGAATCATAACACATATCAAGGGTCAAATTGTCAAAAATAAATATGTACTTCAATATTTTTTCATTGTTGTTATAGCTCCAAATCTCACTCTTGATATTTGTGATGCTCCATTTATGGCCTAGGGAAACCCCTTCTTCTAGACTTGGTCCAAATACTTAAAAGACAATGTTTTACTCCCTATATGCGGCATTGCCCTGAGCTAAACACGTGTGTACATGGGTCAATCTATACCCAACTCGCGTATATGTCTTAAAACACTTAAAAAAATTAAATCTCCTTAATTTCGAGTAGATATCACGGGTTTTACCTGTTGATTACCTATTAATTCCTATGGCCCAACTATTCCCAACGAATTCCCAACTAAAAAACTACTTTGGGAGAAGTATAAAGAGGATTCAATGGGAAGGCCTAAGGAGGAGAGAATAGAGAGAGAAAATTACTCTGTTGAGATTATCCCTGATCAGATATGAAGATCCTTGTGCTTCTAGCACTCCCCCCATTACAGGAAACCCTTGTTTCCATGAGCTTTGATGTTATTTCACTATTTGAGATATCCTTGTATGAGTTATGGAACGAGCCTCTTGAAGACTTGGGATTGGACGGACCCAGAGGATAGTTCTGCTTGGAGCCAACGAGAGGAAGATTTAGGTGATATCATTCCTTGATTTGATTTAGTTATCTATAATAAAGAAACATTTGTCTTGTTCTCGAAATCAATCTTCTTCATGCATATGATGTTAATGTTATGGTTTACATATGAATAATTCTTTCAATTGTATAAATAACTACCTTTCAATATGTTATGAAGTTGATTTCTATATGATACTTGATCCATATATTGTTATGCTTCTTTCAATTGGTTGTTTTTCTGGTCTAAGGATCGAAAGGAACTCCAAGAGGGTTTGGACCCTGGCTGGATCTACCCAAATGAAGGACCTCCAGGTGCACCTCTCTTCATGTAGTTTTCTTATTTAAGTTTAATGGTTGTGTGGAATGATTGTTTTTTACTATAGATAACCCCTACTCTGCTAGGGTGTTGACCCAAAACCCTAGGGGATTTAATCCCTCAACAGAAATGGCGACTCTGCTGGGGACAACAGTATTGTTGTTCCTAGTGTGGGCTATTTTAAGCCAATCGGGGATCAGCCATAGTTGTTCTTGCTATAGCTGGCTTCTATGTTCTTGTAGGAATGAAGACTTTAAGTATAACCAGATTCTTCAGACCCCTTTTTTGTTTTTTCTTGTGAACTGTCATATACATAGTTTTTTCAGGTTACAGTAGCCTATGTACACCTATTTCCCCATATGAACCCACGTATACGCAGGTTTCTTTGGGCTAAGCCGCGTATACACACAACTGTGTATTGACACAGTCGCATATACCCTAATGTTTCAAGATTTTGTCAAGACTTTCTATTTCTGAAGATTTGTTTATTGGTTTGAGGGTTTCCTAAGTAGTCAATGTTTGTTTTCAGTCTTTGGTTTTGCAGCAAGTACCCGGTTTCGAATCTCTCTTTTTGTGGAAAGTTGTGGTCTTGTTTTGTTTTGTCGCAAGTATCATCATTTGCATTTGAGCACATGAGATTTCTTTATGGGAAGCTTGGCTATTCTGGTCTTCTAGAGAAGAAAGATTGGTTTCAATCTTTGTGAAAAAATTTATTTTTGTGATTTTCTTGCTTTGTGTCAAAATTGCATCTTGTGGTCATTTGCTTTTCTCGCTTTTTGAAAGTCGTTGAGTGACGATTTTGAAAGTTGTGTTTCCTAGTCTTTTGATCATTGTCACCAAGCTCTTTTGTTGCTTTTTGGTCATTAAGAGCATCTTAAAACACCTATTTTGTTGAATTTTCACCCATTTTGAGTTGATAACTTGCAAAGTGTTTTTGTTTCTTTTGTTTTTTCAGTCTCAAAGTTTCAATAGTATTTGGAGCACTTTTGAAAAGTTGTTTTTTGTTTTTTGCTTTTGAAGAAAACTTCCTGAAAACTTGATTTTTTCTTTCTTTTGCCTTGTTTTGATTTGGTTTCTTTTTGCGAGTGAAAGTGCATTTTGTTTGTCTTAAGATTCGCTTTTAGTGTTTGGACGAAAATGAGCATTACAAACTTATATTATATCTAAACACCTAAGGTGGCTAATTAGAAGCGATAAACAATTTGCTTTCATTCTTCAATTTAGAGTAATCTTAAGTTTCTTGCATCTTTATTACACCTTGCATTAGGATAATTTTTCATTGTTAAATCATTTTAGTTTTTGTGCGTGTGAAGTGTGTTGCAAGAAGAGAAAAAAAAAATTTTTTTCTTTCTAGGTGTTTCTTAGAACCTGAGTAGAAGTTGTTTTTCATCAAAAGAAAAATGATTTCATTCATGTAGTTACTTTTTCTTTTATTTTGGTGTAGTCATACACACATCATTAGTTTCACTCCCATACTCTTGACTTAAAAGAACATCCTTTAAAATCAAGCACTAATAAAATATACTAGAACTTTTCTATATTGTCAATTTAGACACATCAACAAGTTTTAGGATATTTAGGGCCTTGGATTAGGCGAGAGGAAAGTAAACTCTCCAAGGTCACTCTAAACTGTCAAACATAGAAGTCTGAACAAAGAGTGCAAATCCAATAGCATTAGGGAGACTAGGAAAGCTCCGGATCTGGGAGGTAAGTATGAGGGTTTTAGAAGATAAGGAAGAGAGACACCCCCTCTCCTACTTGTTGGATCTTACCTCAAGACCGTTCCGCCGAGCTTCTGACACGAGTTGGTATCTTTAGTTGCCTATCCTAGAGATCTACACAGGTGGCTACAGAGGGGAATCCTGTGGCACCTGAGGTCGACGTTGTATCACTCTCAGCAGTACTTCTGGAGGGCACCCTTGCGAAGCTTGGTGGCTTGCACCGGCACATGCTATTGTTTGGAGGTCAATGTAACATCATCTGATACCTTTTTTGGTAGGCTTGGGCTGTCACTATCCCAGACTATATTCGGAAGGTCCCTTACTTCACTTCCTTGTATTTTGGTGTTTGGTCCTCATCACCTAGAGCGAAAATACATGGAATTTGCTTGATTGGTTGTATCTTTAGGGACTTTATAATTAAGTGCTCTTTGCTCCTTGTATATAGTTGGCTTTAGGTATTTTTGTCTCGTCACTTTTTGGGCTTTGTATTCTGAGCGAGAGACTTACCACTCCGCCGATCTTGAAAGGCTTTTGGTCATTCTTTCAGAAGTTACGGAGTTGCTTCCCCAAGGGCAAAGGTTTTGAGTTTTGATTATGTGTCTATCTTCCTTGAAAAGTCATTTGTACATTCCTGTAAGTGAAGGGTCTGGGAATCAGGTAGATATGGCCTATATTCCTGTGGAAACAAACCAAGGTACCCTACAAAAAGGGGATCCTTGTGCTTTTCCTTTCTTTGGAAACGTTGGTACTCCCTTGATGACAACTTTGAATATTCCTGGATTGAATGTTGGACTACCAGTTTGGTTGTGGTCCACTCCGAATATTCCTGATGTTCTTGAAGCTTCTTAGACGAATGCTTTATTTTAGGGGCATCGCATGGATGATAATTGTTCATCTTCTTTCCAAGAGAAATATAGGGTTCCTCTTTCTCCTCCTTCTTGTAACAAGAAATTTAATAAGAGGAGAAAGAGGAAGACGAAGAAGAAGAATAAATCTATCCATTCATCTTCAACCTCTGCTAGTCATGTTGGAGATGAGCCTTCAGCTACTGCAAGTCATGCTAGGGGCACAAGTCTAGTCATTGCGAGTCATACTAGCAATTCATCTTCAACCTCTGCTAGTCATGTTGGAGATGAGCCTTCAGCCACTGCAAGTCATGCTGGGGGCACAAGTCTAGTCATTGCGAGTCATACTAGCAAAGAGTCACCAACATCTGCAAGTCATGTTTAGGACTCTCCGCAAACAACTACTAGTCATGTTGGTAGATTGGAGGTTGATAAGAAACTTGGATGTAGAAGTTTTAAACCTAAGTTCCCTTGTAAGATATGCAAGGGAGATCATCTTACTCATTTGTGCCTTGGTATTCCAAGGGTACAAAGGATATGGTCCGAGTCTGAAAGTTCTTCTACTCCTGGATTTGATATGGTTTCTCATTAATCCCATCAACCGTTGGTTGATAATGTGGTTGTGCCAGTGCAATCTTTAGCTGATTACACTCCTCTTTTTGGGGGTGAAGTGTCTATCAAAAGAGTCTGTTTGATCTCTAGTACAAAGTCTTCTGGTATGGGGGCATTCTAGTTTCTTCAAATGTTCCCCCTCCAAGTTCTAGGAGTGTCTCCTTTGATTGGGATGGTCTTGTTGAGCCTTGTCTTCCTTCCGCTGCACCTTTCCAAATAAAGGTCAGAGTTAATTCCACAAATGTCTATCAATGTATGGTGGATGAAGGATCCTTTGCAAGTATTATATCCTCTCTGACTTGGAAATCTTTGGGTTCCCCAAAGTTGTTGACAACTCAGAATCAGTTGTTAGCTTATGATAGAAGACTTGGTGAATCTATGGGTGTTCTTCCTCAATTGCCTATTACTCTAGGTGGGAAGACTTTCTTAATCGATATGATGGTGGTTGATAGCCCTTTAGACTTTAATATGCTACTTGGGCATGATTATTTCCATGCTATGAATGTTGTGGTGTCTTCACTCTTTTGAGTGATGTGATTTACTCATAAAGGGAATATCGTC
>APFE031675644.1:33038-48411 GCA_000404065.3 Pinus taeda | reverse complement strand
TAGAGAAACAATGGGCGTTGCAGGGCTGGATAAATGACTAAGCTCTCTTGTGGCCCCCTGTGGAAAGAAAACAACAAGTGGGAGAATGTTGGGTTATGTTATATTCTTTCCACGACTAGCCCACATAGTTAACCGAGGGGTTAGGAGGGGAGCAGAGCCCCCCCTTCATTCCGTCGATTGCATAGCGGGGGGAGTCACAGGGGGTTTGAGGGGTGCAGGTAACCCCACTCTATGGGGTCTGGGGCAACGCCTTGGAAAATTTTGGTTTTGGACCCTATATTAGGTTGGGCAGACCTACCTATGGTTTTGTGCATGTTTTTCTCACAAGGTTTTGCACGCAATGGTTTTCGGTCCATGTTTTTAGATGCGATGGTTTTTGGTCCATGGTATTGGATGCTTTGGCATGTATAAATATGTATTGAAACATTGAAAGGAACATAATGAAAAATCAAGCTGGTAGTCCCAGTTTTGGGATCTAGTGGAAAATCTCTGTGTATATGTGTTTCATGTGGTATGCTCTCGTATTGTTTATTTTATGTGTTTTAGAATTCATATGCACGTAATTTCTGTACGGGGTTAAAACCTACATAAGGCCCCCTCATATAGCAGTATTAGAGACATCAAAGAGATATATATGATAAGTTGGTAGAAGTATTCTATGAATATGTGATAAAGAAGGTCATATCACTTAGATATGATCTACACAAATTGAAGGTATTAAAGGATAAAATTTTATCATCATAAGATATACATTGCAAGATATGGGATGAGATAATATTCATACAATAGTTGATGAACAAGGTAACAAATGTCTGTGAGGATAAGAAAGCTATTCAACAATGTGTAATCTCTATGCAAGATAGAAGAAGACAGGTTGATGGTAAAAAGTATTTAGATGTTTTTTGAAAAGGAAAGAAGAACATACCTAATATTCAATGTTATGAACATTAAAGGAAAGGTTGTCCTAAGCTTAAGAAGGGAAATAACAAGAAAGATAGAGAAAAATTCCACTTCACTGAAGAAGTGGAGAAATTTGAAAGAAGGAAGTCCAAGGAAGAGGAAAAGCATTAGAAGTAAGAGCTTATGACATTGTCATAGGAAACATGAAGGATGTCTGAGAGACAACCAGGAAGGATATAGCTCTTAAGAACCTCATTGGAATCTAAAGGAAAGAAAGAAGTCATCCAAGACAAGGCTCATCATACATCAGAGGGTAACATCTGTTGGATAGGGATATACAAGATCCTCAAGATTCTCTAATGGAATCTTCATTGGAGGATTTAATGATTTAGAGAGGAAGATAGTGTTTTCATCAGGAACTCCAACTTGTGGAATTCATGGGATGATGGTATGATGACGTAAGAGATGAAGCATATCAAGGGGTTGAATGTCTTTTCAATCAAGGAAGTTGTTGAAAGAAGCCTATATGGCCTTAAGGTAAATGAGGTATGTATTCTTGTATTCAGTACTATAATGTCATGCTATATGGTTGCAGGTAACATGGATCACTACTCTATCTTGAGAAGCATGATCAAAGGAAAGGGAATCTCCTCCTATGAAAGGTTGTTGGAAGGCATGGATCACATTAGATGAAATTAACATAATATGTCCTCATATGTAGTATGAGGTAGTTGACTACAATTGAGAAACTTTAATTGGTAGATCTTGGGAATGAAATGTAAGAAGAAATAAAGGAAGAGATCGTGATATATGAAACCTTGGTAAAGGAATAAACATCCAAAATACCAAGAATACTTGACTAAGAAATTTCCCAGAAAGATATGAAGACTCTGACAGAAGTCTAAAAAAGATGGAGACCCTTGACAATGGATATCTTTGGGAGATGTGTCGATATATATGCAGGATGTTGATGCAAACTTGAAGATGTCATGATGAAAGACTATCACAAAGGTAACTTTGATTTAAGTATTGAAAAAATATTTGGATGGGTTTGTGCAGGTCTGCCAAGCTAAGAACTATGGATGTCTTCCAAGAGGACCATATAGAAGGATGTAATATCCTTCCAGAAAATATGGCATGAAGAAGGAAGCATGACATGAAGAAAGATAAGATGAAGACAAATGGATCATTGATCCTTTCTGATGAAAGGAAGAATGACATGACTAACTCATGGATGAAAGCGATGGATGGTTTCTACCCTATGAAGAAGCCCCAAAAGTTGAAGACTCCTTGACAAAGAAATTCATGACATCAAAGGAAGGGGCTCTTCAAGCAACTAGATGAGGCGTTGTTGTAGGTCCCTAATTAAGAGGGACCCTAAAAATAAGTTTATTAATTGAAAAAACTTGGAAATTCCTAATCCAAGAGGGAGCTTAGGTACATTTCGTCCATAGGAATGAGTACATTATGTTATTGGAATTGTTATGTTTTCCCTAATTGAGAGGGAGAGATAGATACATCATTTTGGTCTTCACCTAGGAAGACAGAATGGAGGATTGGGTAAAATTTTGGTGTCCGATCCTCTTTGAGGATGAGATAGGGCATCCAAGATAAGAGTAGTGGTAGAGGACCGATGTTATTTGAGTACCATATATCCAACATAATAATAATCCAAAGAAGTTTATACTCGATGAACACCCAGGTGGAGTATGCACCTTGAGAGACAATGATTTTGGTGCTTATGAATCATTGGAATCACAAGCATAGTGGTCTAATCATGTGGATAGAGTTGTTAGTCAAGGCATCGCTATGTGAAAATTATGGTTGATATGATGCTATACAGATGGTTTACCAATCCAATTCTTCTTATGAAAAATTCTTCCGTTTGAGAATGACCAAGTACCATTATGAATACCTCCATAGTTAAGAGGGAGTGTTGTAAAGTGTGACTAGCTTCAGTCTTCATAATGACATGTAATTATGGTCTTTATAAATGACGAAAAGAAGAGAATAAAATTATTTTTGTAATTTCTTACTTCATGGGTTCCATGGGAAAGAGTTTTTATCTAGATGGCTCTCATTGAGAGCCTTAGGATTTATCATTAGAGTCAAAGAGTTAATGTCATGTATGGAGAAACCCTTCTTGGGCATGTGTCAAATGTATATAATTCTATAGAACCCTCCAATGATAAGCACTATCTCTCTTCCTCATGTAGACTTCAATCTATGGAGACACACTTATTCATAAATACATGTCATCTTATTTATAGGGGAAACCACTATAAATATATGTAAAGGCTCTTCACATTAGATAGTGAGTCAAGCTCTGAAATTCGAACAACAGAAAGAAGCATAGTTCAGAATAAATGAAGAATATTAATTAAGGGACATCAAAGGTTTGTTTTGGGCCAGTCACAATATACAGTTCGGATCTCCACAATGAAGAAGTTCATATATGTCTCTCTATGATTTCGGATAGACAGTAACAGTGATAATTTGGATCTCTGGGTAAAGGTCTCAATAAGGTCTCAAAGCCACAACAAAAAGATGCAGTTCATATGAGGGTATCTATACCACAACTAGATGATATATAGAAGCCACGGTTCAGTGATATGAAGGAGCTACTATTAAGTGAAGTATTACAATGTCCCTGTGCTGTTGCAATAATGACAATTTGGTGACAATACAATGATATGGTTCAGCTCCATCTCAATTATGTCTACAGTTCGTTAATATCACATTATGCTAAAAAAGGATATGATCTCAATACGTAAGAGGAACCGAAAGGAGGAAGGAGAAGACAGTCAGAGAGCCAATTCCTCGGTCTTCGAATTGGCTAATAGGTCAAGGATCTTGGTGTTAGTATTCATCAATTGGAATCTCTATAAGAAGAATTTGTGTGGGTTTTCCTCTCAAAGAGTGAGAGCTTTTGGCCCTAGCTCATATCCTACATTTTGTGTCTCTTGTGTATTTATTTTCATGCATTGGTTACTATTTGATGAAGAAGAACACTAATAATATAATAAGAACAAGATTCTAGTATAATAATAAAAATCATTCACAAGCAGTCACCAATCAAAGAGAAATCACCTAATGCCAATGCCCTAAATTTATCAACACTTTGGTCGCCTTATCTTTTCCCCTATTTTCGAGCTTTCGCCCCTCACCAATTTTCTTCACGATAGGGGTAGCTTCATTTTTAGGTTGCAATGGAAGTGAAGCAATGGTAGGGGTGGTAGGAACTAGTTGTACCGATGTAAAATCCATGTAAGCTTTGATTTCATCAGGAAAGATGTTTTGGGGAGAATAAATGGACCATACTGGAATCCCCAAGGTAAAGTTGGCCAAAATCAGCATAGCCATCATAGGAGTGGTGACTATTCCTGGTGGTGGGAACAAGAAGAGAATTTGGCCAAATGGATGGTGTCTAGGAGGAACTCATCCTGAAGCACTAGCTGAGTTTGAAGTAGTAAATTGTTTTTGAGCTAGTTTTAGGGAAGAGGTATCGAGTTGTTGAGAAACTAGTGACGCTTGAAGTATGTGAACATAGGAAGAGTTAGGCTCAGTAGGAACAGGTGGTGGGTCATATTATTCCCCAAGCAATGAAGAATATTTATAGACTCCCTGACTAATATTGGTTAAGGAAGATACTGAATTATTTCTGGCCATCAAAGAAATGACATTATAAGGGGATGTCTTAGACTAAGAATCGTAGTATTTCAACTGATCGATGGTGACAATCTTCTTGTTATGAAGGAAGTTCATGGTATGAAAAATAGAAGAGGAGACTACTTTCATAGCATACATGAAACTACGACCGAGTAATAAGTTATAATTAAGAGGTGCAATGATGAATTCAACAACAATCATGACCTGCTTGTCAATAATGATGACGCAGAATTTTTTTTACATACCAACCAGTTGTGAAGGGAAACCATCATATGCACGCATGGTGATAGTTTATGGAGAAATTTCAAGAGAACCAAGTTGCTTCCAGACATTAACAAACATCATACAAGTGGATGTTCCTTCATCGAAAATACATCCTTGGAGAATGGCGTTCTTTAAGGAGACTGATATCTAAAAGGAAATAGAGGGAGGAAGGCAAGGATGATATGACTTTTCAATGTCAAATACAATCATGTGATCATGTGAAGGGTCCACAATGCCCAAAGCTGATAGTAGAGTCTTTCTTTGAGATGGGAAATTCTAGAGAACTTCCAGTTTTGACATGATAGCAAGAGGTTTCCAAGTCATCTATTATGTTATAAGTATGGGTGTCCTGGGAGTTGGAAGAATTTTGACGTAATCAACCTTTGGTGATTATTTACGAAACCTCTACCTTAGGTGGAGGGATATATAAGGTACCATTGGGTGATGAAAGAGGCTTTGTATATACTTTAAATTAAGCATTTGTGGATGAATTCTTACGAGGTGAATCATATTGGCATGACCAAGTTTGAAGGTTAAATTATTCAAAATTTATTATGAGAATTTGGTAAGACCCATTCCCTGGTTGATGAGAAGGAGGAAAAAAAGGATTTTGACTATCTTGGGTGGCCACATGTCTTGGGTGAGGGAAAGGGTTTCTGAGCACTGTTGGTTGCAAAGAGGGAGGGGTAGAAGAAGGCATAGATTGCTTTCATCTAGAGGCAGCTTCTTGATCTTCCCATTCTTTGCACATCCGAGGGAGGAGAGGATAGTCGTAAGTATGGTGTCCATATGTACTGCAACATGCATAAGGTTTGTTCATTTGAAGGGCCTTGTTCTTCTTGGGTTATACACCCTATTGTTGGGATGTAGTATTAGATTGATCACCCTTGTTGACCTTAGGATGACGACCTTGGTTTCCTTGGTTTCCCTAATATTGTTGGTTTTGGTTACCCTTCCACTTATTCTTCCTCTTAGGGTTAGCGGGAAGAGAAACATTTTGTTGAGCGTACACCTGACCCTTTGGAAGCAGTGGTTGCTATGGCATAGGGGGTTGAGACATGGGGTTAGTGCCACTAGGGTTGTAGAATTAGGTGGTGGATAAGGATAGTATGGATTCACAATAAAATTTTTCTATCTAGGCTGAGTACTAGTTGGCCCTTGCATCGATTGATGTGGATGGGAAAATGCATAAGAAGTACGTATTCCATGGTAGGAGTTAAATCATGAAGGATTAAGGGGAGGATAAGTGTAGCTGGAACTAGGCCCCTCCTGAGTTTGGCCATAACCCATGGACCCTTGCAGATACGGAGAAGTTTGCTACTAAGATATTGATCGAATTAGACTGTATGCAATGTGAGATGCCCCCGGTGTAGAAGAAGCACCAGGCCTCCATCAAGGAGAATGGTATAGACATAACATAATTGAGCATAGGTCAAATCAAACTACAAAGCCTTTTGAATGGCTTCTTATTTATTTTATGGAAATGGGATGTGACATCTTTACCAATTGGTGCGAGGAGGGATCACAGGAACCAATCCATGTAAACTCGATCATCTAATTCCAGAGCTTTGCATAAGTTATGTTGTTTGCTTCCTTGACATGATCGGAAAGGTGGGTCACAAAGGTTTGACTAAACGAAGTGAAAATTTTGGCATTGGTATCATAACGGATAGGTAATTGGAAGTAAGATAAGAAGGCATTGGCAAGGGTCACAAACACTTTATGGGATGCACAAGGTTGGTCTACATACCATTTCATGGAAATACCAGTGAGTGTTCTGTGAAAGAGGTGAAAATGAATGGAATCCAATATTATAGAGTTAGAGGAACACCACATGTGAAAAGGTTGAATGTGATTAGTGGGATCCTCTCCATATTTCCCTTCAAGTTTGGGAAGACCATATAGTATCTTGGTTTGTATGGGTGGCCAATTAGGATCATGGTGAATAGGATCATTATTGAGATGGTTCAAATCAAGGAGACTTAAATTGACCATATAGGGAAGCAATGGTTTATTGACACTCATTCCTTATGAGGTTCCAACATTACCTCCAAAAGGGGGAACTTGAGTATTTCCTTTGTTATTTATGCCTTCTTTGGGATGAGTATTATTGCCATAGCTGACACCAAACATGGTAGTGAATTAGGGTTGAGAGGACTCAGAATCTAAGAAAGAACTAGATCAATCAAAAAGACTAGAGTTTGAACATGGACTAGGGAGAGAAAGCCTGACTCGTCTAGGACGTGTTAATGGATTTCCTAGTGGAAACTAAGGATGAATACAACATAGTCCCTATGAAAAACACCTAGGGGTGCAATGATGTCAAGACAATAGAACACTAAATGCTAAAGGAGAATTATGTAGAAAAAGAATAATAACGAGAATGAAAACACTACATGGTAGGAGTTAAATCATGAAGGATTAAGGGGAGGATAAGTGTAGGTGGAACTAGGCCCCTCCCGATTTTGGCCATAACCCATGGACCCTTGCAGATATGGAGAAGTTTTCTGCTAAGATATTGATCCAATTACACTGTATGCGGTGTGAGATGCCCCCGGTGTAGAAGAAGCACCAGGCCTCCCTCAAGGAGAACGGTATAGACATAACATAATTGAGCATAGGTCAAATCAAACTACAAAACCTTTTGAATGGATTCTTATTTATTTTATGGAAATGGGATGTGACATATTTACCAATTGGTGCAAGGAGGGATCACAGGAACCAATCCATGTAAACTCGGTCTTCTAATTCTAGAGCTTTGCATAAGTTAAGTTTGGTTAAACGAAGTGAAAATTTTGGCATTGGTGTCATAACAGATAGGTAATTGGAAGTAAGATAAGAAGGCATTGGCAAGGGTTGCAAACACTTTATGGGATGCACGCGGTTGGTCTACATACCATTTCATGGAAACACCAGTGAGGGTTCTTTGAAAGAGGTGAAAATGAATGGAATCCTCTATTATAGAGTTAGAGGAACGCCACATGTGAAAAGGTTGAATGTGATTAGTGGGATCCTCTCCATATTTCCCTTCAAGTTTGGGAATACCATACAGTAGCTTGGTTTATATGGGTGGCCAATCAAGATCATGGTGAAGAGGATCATTATTGAGATGGTTCAAATCAAGGAGACTTAAATTGACCATATAGGGAAGCAATGGTTTATTGACACTCATTCCTTGTGAGGTTCCAACATTACCTCCAAAAGGGGGAACTTGAGTATTTCCTTTGTTATTTATGCCTGCTTTGGGATGAGTATTATTTCCATAGTTGACACCAAACATGGTAGTGGATTAGGTTTGAGAGGACTCGGAATCTAAGAAAGAATTGGATCAATTAGAAAGACTAGAGTTCGAATGTGTACTAGGGAGAGAAACCCTGACTTGTCTAGGACGTGTTAATGGATGTCCTAATGGAAACTGAGGATGAATACAACAGAGTCCCTATGAAAAACACCTAGGGGTGCAATGATTTCAAGACAAGAGAACACTAAATGCTAAAGGAGAATTATGTAGAAAAAGAACAGTAGCGAGAATGCAAACACTACATGCAATTCTACAAAGTGTAAGCTAACTATAATTTACCACTATTCTCATTCAAGCAAACTCATCCTACAAAGAGAAAAATGACTCCTAGCCTAAAGGTTATCAACACCTCAAAAAAATCCTAGTCCAAGTTTATGATGACCTTCCAAGCAACTTCTTACTTGTAAGATCTCAAGTCTACAAGCACAGGTGTTGAGTGAAAGGTGAGGGTAAAGTTATGGTTTCTTCCCACAACCACCACCTATAGGGTGTTTTTATCCTAGGAAAAGCAACTATGGTTACCTTTTCCCAACAAGGGTGAGTGAATCTTGAGCTTCTAGGTGGGATTCACAGACCTAGATTCCCTACCAAGAGTTGGGTTGCCTCAAGGGGAACCACTCCCTACCAAGAGTTGGGTTGCCTCAAGGGGAACCACCAATATCCTTTTCCTAAGTTTAACCACCTCTTACACGGGTTTCTACATAGCATTAGCTTTTGTTTGTTGGATGATGTAGGATTTTAAGAACTTTATTTGGACAACCACTTTGTATCAATGTAATGTGATTGGTGAGAGTTATTGGGATTCCTACCCCACCAACCCTAGCCTAGCTATTAGATTGTCTTTCCTAGTTCCCAAGTCACGGCCTAAATCTATGTTGGTTTACAATTATGTGGTTTCTTTTAATTGTCTTGGCTTGGGATTCATAACCAAGAACTTGTTATTTTATGGTGTGGTGTGTGTGAAAAGGTGTGAAATTGCATTGGTTTTCATAAAAAGTAAAAAAATGTTGTTGGAAAGTAAATGATAGAATAGTAAATTAAATTTAAATGAAATCTAGACAGCTCCAAAGACACTCTACTGCCCACCCAAAAAAGGCTAAAAAGAAACATAAAAAGACAAAAACAAGGCAAGGAAATGGGGAAAAAATATCAAGTTCCAAATGGGGTTGGGATCTGAGGTCTATAAGACTACTTTATGCAAAAAAGACCAGCAAAGAGAGTTTAATATCTAGGCTAAAAATGGCAGCAAATAACCAACTAAAGAAAAGATGCAAATAGTGAAGATTGTAAGGGAGTATGGAGCAAAGGCTTAGGTGTGGCTCAAATGAAATTTATAATTCTAACAAAAGTCTAAAATAGTGGCTAATTCTACAAAAAAATTAGTGGTTTACAGCTCTGGACAAAAGACTCCTAACTCAGCAAAAACCCCTTTAATGTGGTGGAGGTGTACTCCAAACCCTAAAGGGTTATTTTCCTTCCTCCTAAAGTAGGGAATGTGAGGAGATCATGGCCTTAGCTAAATTTACAATATAATTAAAAACAATCCTAACATACATATATAATTGTACCCAAGCAAAAAAAAAGGAAAAATCAAGAAAAAGTTGCGGTGTAGAAATCTAACTTATTCCTGTGTTATAACGCAGGATGTTGCCATATTCCCGAATTGACCACCATAAGTTTTCTTCCAAAATGTTTGTTACCTTTGTGGAAGGTCTTGCTCTGAGGATTGAAACAGATTTTTCCACCCCCTGTGCGGTTGGTACCTATAACTTGCGAAATAGAGATGCAAACAGAAAAATAAATGTTTTTTGCAAAAAACCACTAATACTTAAAAATAGAAATCATCAAGAGAGAAAAATAAAAATAAAACATAATCACGAGGGATCTAAAAATTTAGCACAGGGGAGTCGCCATTTGTTGACGACAAAGACCCAGTGGAGTCGCCATTTGTTAGGTTTAAAATTTTAGATTGATGTACCAAAATCTTAATTTTTCTAGTTGGTGATATATCCACCTAACAAGAAGATAAAAATAGAAAAATATGTTGAAACCGTAAAATATTTAGCATCAATCCTAAGATTTGCATAAAATTGTTAAAAACCTGCAAAAGAAACTTACAAGATCCAAAGATATATATCAAAGTTGTAGATGGAACACCTAATGGAAAGGAATGATTTTTTTATTAATTATGGTCACTTGAGGAGAATAACATCGATAGTCTCTAAATCCCTCCTCCATGGGAGGGTTCTTTTGATATCCCTATGCTTTTGTTGGTTATCTCTCTCTCTTGGTTGCACAAAAAGAAAATAAAAATTGAACTCACAGTGGAAGCTATGTAAACAAATGAATTGTGTGACAACGATGATAATGATCATGTGTAAGTAGTGAGGGGAAAACCTCTTTGTTTAAATTACAAAATGTGAGCATAGATCTAGATCAAGTCAAACAATAAAATATTATTAATCCAAATCAAGATCTAACCATTATGAGTATTTTATTATATTTAGGAGAGGAAAAGATTAATGAAATGGTCAATAATATTTATTTAGTGAACTAACTCAAAAAATAGTGATTAATTGAGTTAATTAAGAAAAGTGGTTAAAGTAATTAGTAGGTAAAAATGGTTTATTAATTACTTTAAGAAGATATAGTTAAGGTAAGTGGCAGAAATAATTACTAAATAGTTATTTAATAATTATTTCATGGGAGAAAAATGTGAAAATTAAGGAATAATAGATAAATAATGGTTTCTTTAACTATTCTTACGGATGATCACTTTTTAGGTGATCACTTTTTAGGTGATAACACATATCCATTTTGTTTTCAATTATTTGTTTTCTAGTCATTTATTTCTTTCTTTCTTTCATTTCACATAGCTCTATTTTACCTTTTTGTTTTGTTTAGTATTTAATTAATTTTTTTGTTTTTTGTTTATGTCTTACATTACTCTGTTTTAGTCCTTTGTATTTGCATCATTGGTGTTTGAGTACAATTATATTTTTCTTGTAGTTTGGCCTACCTCTGGTATGATTGATAGATGTTGTAATCTATGCAAATTTGTATCCTAACACCTTCACCTTTGATCAACAAATTTATTTTCAAATAGGAAAAGATGATGACTTTTTATTTGTTCGCAAGATGATGCTACTTTGCTACTGGTCATTTCCTCATCCATTCCTCTACACAAAAACATTACAAATTATAACCTTTTCAATTTCTCATGTCCCTTGCTTCCATATGATAGCTTTCATACCCTCTCTCACTACTAAAATTTCTATTCATTTGATCCCAAAAATCTTGAGTACTAGTCTATTTCTCATAGACCTCCCTATGGAATCGTCAGAATGTTGGGTCACCTACTTGGAAAGGCACAAATAATTGCGACATTTTATAAGTTCCCCTCAATGGAAACAAAGAATAAAAAATTTAAAAATCAAATCCTAACTAAAACATAGTAGGTGGAGACCCCTCTCCCTTCATGTAATAAGGAGATGAATATGTTATTATGTTATATTCCAATGTGTAACAGTTGTTATAAGAAGTATTATATCACAAATATATGTTGTGTATGTCCTTATGATTGATCCTATTGAAAGTTTCAAATGGTTATGATGCTCCTTCAAATCAAACCCATGATGACTGAGACTATATAAAAAAGGGGATTTTCGCAGACATTGTATTCACTTCTTCAAAGTTTCATATTGGATTCATATTAATAAAAGAAAATGTTAACAATTAAAGGAACAAGATGTTAAAGAGAAAGGTTTTATAAGGTTCATTGCTTATTTTTATTTTGTTGGCCTGCTCATATTATTCGCAAATTTATAACAAATTTTTATTTTTTATAAAAGGTGGTTTTGGTGATTAACCCAACAACATTCCTTATTATATCACATTGATTATGAAATAGCAAGGATTATAAAGCATGATTGACATATGATAAGACGAACTCTGAATATATGTTGAAGACTTGTAAATGGTTTAACATGTGGAATGGATGTGTTGATATAGATCACAAAAGTGGCCAAGAAACGTAGTGTAATCTATCACATTTGATAACACTATTTATCATACACTTTTTTTAAAATTATACCATGCATATATTGTTGGTTTTTATATTCATTAAATGCTACCAACTAAAAATAAAATTCGATGGGATGTGCTCAATAATAGGAGTTTCATCGTTTTGCCAACCACATGAGGTAGTTGGCAAGCTTATCCCTAATCTGCAACCATTCTTGTTTTTCGAGTTACCTCGACCAACTGGAAGCTTGGAGGCTTTAGAATGAGTTTATTTTGACACATAAGGGAGCTCAAGGAATGGTCTACAATTGCATCCACTAACTGTTTAAGCTCTCGGAGTGGAGGTATGAATTGTTCTTGCTTTGTCTTCATGAAATCAATATCATTTTAGCATGTATAATTTGTATATAGGTCTATTTATTATAATTCTTGAGGGTTAATCTTGTATTAATAGTGTCTCCATTACTCTATGTTGGGTTGTGTTATATTATTTCCATGACTAGCGGGGGTGGCAGCCCCCCTGTGCGGGGGGTATGAGGGGCGCGATATCCCCCCTCTACGAGGTTCAGGGTAGCGCCCCAGGAAAAAAAATTGGACCCTATATTAGGTGGGCAGACCTAACTATGGTTTTGTGCATGGTTTTCACACATGGTTTTGGGTGCGATGGTTTTCGGTCCATGGTATTTTGTAGATCCGGTCAAGGGAACTACGATTATGTTCTAATCCAGGGTTAATGGATTTGGGTTTATGGATGCTTCATTATGTATATATGTGTATTGTAACATTAAAAGGAATAAAATGAAAAATCAATCTGGTAGTCCTAGTTTTGGGATCCAAGGGAAATCACTGTGTATATTTTTTTATGTGTTATGCTCTCGCCTTTGTTTATTTTCTGTTTTTTAGAATTCGTATGCAGGTAATTTATGTACGGGGTGAAAACCTACATTTGGTATCAGAGTTGTTTTGGCTTCAAGGGGATGCCTTTGTTGTTGATGGGTTTTGTTCGGGCCTGTGGTAGACCTTGTTCAATGGGAGATCTATGGGATCGATTATGGTGGTGAAAGAAGATGGCAAACAGTGGAAAGATAGAGATCAGGAAATTTAATGGTCAAAGTTTTGACACAGGGGCTTCACTTGGGGACAAATACCATACCACGTGGGTTCATATTGGGGGATATTTCTTGAAGAAAAATGACATAATATATTGGGGGATATATAGAGGGGAGAGGGTTTTTATATTGGCAAGTATAAAAAATGGAGTCCAAATTTAATTAAAAAATATAAAGGGGTATAAAAAATGTTAATGAAAAAATGGATACCTACAATATCTAGTGAAAGTAGGGGTTTTTAAATTGGAAAGGGGTATTGGGTTTGTATTGGTAGGGGGTTAAATAATGTGATGTTTAGAGGTATTTTCCAAAATGTATTCGAATTAAGGGTGCTTTTTAATATGCCACGAATGCACGTAATATGTCAGAGGTTCATTGAGTGAAGCCCCCATGAGTTTTGAGTTGTGGAAACTCAAGATGGAGGATCTATTGGTGTATAAAGATCAGTGGATGGCAATAGAACCAGGTACTAAACCAACAGGAGTGTCTGATGAAGAATGGAAGAATTTAAATCGGAAGGCAAAGAGAACAATACATGTTGGGTGTGGAGCATGACTATTTAGAGGTCTTTGTTTCAGCCAGATGTAAACCCCAGGAAGTTTGTACACCCTTCCACGTGGGGGAATTGTATTGAGGGTGTGTAATAGATGTGTATTCTTCGAGTGAGAAATAGAGAGGTGAGACTATGAGAGAAAACAGAGGGTATTACAGCGGATCTGCTGTAGGTTGTGTCTCTTCATTTTGTTGGATAATAGAAAGGAATGACTGGTTGTTCGGGGTGGACGTAGCCCAAACTGTGTGAACCACGCATATCTATGTCTCTCTTGTTTTATGCATTTTCTGTGTTTATATTTCTGTAATATTTTATGTGTTCCATTTCTCTGTAATATATAATTTTCTAACAACTGGTATTAGAGTTGAAGGTCTATTTGGTTGATAAACTCGAAGGAAAGAAGGGTTCCTCGTTCGAGTGGGAGCAATGGCGGAAGATGGTAAGTTTAGGGTCGAGAAATTTAATGGCCAAAACTTCTCGCTGTGGAAGATGCAGATGGATGATTATCTATATTAGAAAGATTTTTACCTACCATTGGGCGGAAAAACAAAGATTCTGACAGGTATGGCAGATGAAGAATGGAACCTTCTCAATAGAAAGGCACTCGGAACAGTATGGTTGTGTCTCGCAGCATCGGTCGCCTTCAACATTTCGAAGGAAACAATGATAGAGGGTTTGATTAAGGCGTTGGAGAAACTATATGAAAAACCCTCGACCTCAAACAAGGTATTTCTTATGAAACGATTATTTAATATGAAGATGTCGGAAGGTGTATCTGTTGCATAACATTTAAATGATTTTAATACTGTTACAAGTACGTTATGTTCTATAGGGGTAAACTTTGATGATGAAGTTAGAGCTCTGTTATTCTTGTGCTCATTGCCAAAAAGTTGGAATGGTTTAGTAATGGCCATTAGTAACTCTGTTTCTAGATCTAGTACTTTAAAGTTTGATGATGTTGTCGGTGCTATCCTTAGTGAGGAAATGCGATGGAAAAGCTCTGGTGAGACATCAGGTAATGCTTTATGTGCAGAGCCTAGGGGAAGAAAAATGGAAAGAGGAAAGGGTTTAGGACATCGCAGTAAATCAAGGAAAGTCATATCCAAGTCCAGATTGGGGATAGTGTGCTGGAAATGCGGAAAGAAATGACATCTAAAGAAAGATTGTAGATCTTGGAAGGGAAAAGAAAGAGATGCACAGTAAGAAAACAATCATGAAGCAAATGTGACAGGTGAGGTGTTACAAGATGCTTTGATTCTTTCTTTCGAAAATATTACTGATTCCTGGTTGGTAGATTCAGGGGCCTCATTCGATGCCACACTTGATAAGAAATACTTTCATGACTATGTTTAAGGAGATTTTGGAAAAGTCCGTTTGGGTGATGATAAACCCTGTAAAATTGTTGGAATGGGTAAGGTTCTTGTAAAACATAGAATGGAAACCAATGGCTACTAAAGGAGGTAAGGCATGTTCCAGATCTGAAGAAAAATCTGATTTCAACAGGGCAGTTAGGCGGTGAAGGTTGTGTGACAACTTTCATAGATAAAGCTTGGA
>APFE031675644.1:0-18253 GCA_000404065.3 Pinus taeda | reverse complement strand
AATAAGAGTCCTTATATCGTTCAATGAACATAGCATGAAAATCCTTTAAACAGTAAATACAAGCAGGCGGCAAACTTTCATACCATGATTAGGCTTTACCTTCCAGAGTAGCCAAGAATATCTTCATCAAGCAATCTTCAAGAAAATCAACCTTCAACTTGCGAATATGCATGTGAAATCTAACCAGATGTAAAGTAGCATCTTTCTTACCATCATTGTTAAACGTAGGCAGATTCCTTGACCAATATATCTTGGGCATCTTATTCGGAAAACCTGGAATGTGATCTCGGCTCATGGGAGCATATCTTCTCATGATTTGGTCCATCTTAAAAATCTCACAGCTACTGATCTCCCTGCAGTGAAGTCACCATGAAGCATCGATTTCTGGATTGTTCAGTTAATGGAGTCGCCAGGTGAATGATTTCAACCTTATGATGTCTGATCGTTGTTCACCATCAACAATCATATCTGGACTTGATACACGTACTGGGGGAATTTATAATTTAAGTGTTACAATTACAAGCTACACCGGAGATCGACTGAAGCAACGTTTATCTACTATGCACTCGCAGAGCAATGTGCAGTTCGAAGGCTACCTGGCGTGACTTCAGACTCCGTCTGTAGCTATAAATCAAATAATACTAACAAGCAAACCAGTTCGTTCCCAGTGGATTCGCCACTATGTTAGAGCTCAAATCCGCCTTAGGCTGAAATAAGGCAAGACTCAAGGCCACATCAAACCACGCTCAGCCTCGTAGCTAGCCCTACGAGGACAAGAGAGGGCTCTCTCCGGGTCAAACCCAGCAAAATATATTTGAAAAGGCTCAAGATGACCGAATTGATGACTGATTTTAGGCTAGGTATTAAATACAAAGAGTTTAGGATTGATTTTTTATGATTTTGTTGAAGTCAAGGGAAAGGCAATTTTGGGTGCGGGGATGAGGCACAGTTTTTTGCAGAGGTCCACTTGGGGCAAGATAGGAAATTGTTTGATGCCTTAAGCAGGTGAATGGAAGAGGATCAAGCGGTGAGGCTAAGGAGAGCAAAGGTCTCAAGATTCTCCTTAACTGAAGAAAAAATGAAAATTAAAAAATTAAAGGCAAAGCAGCGGCAGTTTCATGATTACCTTACACTCATTGGCCTTAATAAAAGAAAATCAATAGAGATAATGATGAACAAACATAACTTAACAAGAACTGAAGAAACACACCTCAAGACTAAAGCCACAGGATCCCAAGTAGTGCTGCAAAACCCTGTCTTCCTTTGCCAAAAATGCTGGTAAAATATGTACAATATAGTCTCAAAACTATCCCAAGAGTCCAACCATGAAAATGACTAAGAAGATACATAATATAGGAAAGCTAACACATTTCCTTGCCTCTAGGGGTCTAGTTCATCATCCTAGGAGATGTTTCAACCAATTCTAAATTGAGCACTACAATCTAGGCAATCAAAACAACTTGCCTCTATAAGCTAGGAAACCAATTCATTCATTAATTTTTTGCCATTTTATGAATGAATCTTCTAAAATACGTAAGTGGCTGAGCAAGTGTAATTTTTCATGACAAATCCAAAAATTCTGAGTTTTTGTGAAATGGACCTCCCCAACGTAAGGGTAGCGCGTGGCGTGCTACGCGTTGAGCCAAAACCCTGATGCGTAGCGCGCCTGAGCCCTACGCGTAGCGTGACTTTCAGATGCTTTTTGGAGGCCTTCCTGGTGTCCAAAGTGGGCACAAGATAGCTTGTTGGAACGGTCTCGGAGTATACGTTCTAACCCAAGTGGAATATTTCAATTTGGAGTTAATTTTCCTTGTCAAAAATCAAATCTCCCAAGACTGGTCAAAATGTGCCAAATGAGGCTGCCTAAAGGCAGAGTGCTGTTGAAGTCAACTTTTGAATGCCTTCCTCAACTCCAAAGTGAGCTCATGATAGCTCATTGGAAATATCTTTGTGTCTAGTTAACATTTTATGCATCAAAAAAGTCATTTGGCCAACCAGGATAGGAGAAAATTTGATTTTCCCAAGGTCACTACAGAGGTGCATTCGATTCTCCTGAGGCAACGATATTTTTGACATTTCTCTAAAACCATGACACCTGTGTAAAAAGTGAAGGAGTTGTTTCTTCCTTGGCATGTTGTGGACAAACATGTCTCTCAGTTTTCCAAAATTCATCTTTGATTGCTCAGAAACATCATTTGAGTAAAACCTACCCCGATGCGTGGAACAATGGATTTTGTCAAAATGAAGCGAAATGAAGGGGATAAGAGGATTCTAAATTCTTGGGGAAATTTTTGGAAGTAGGGAGGAATGTTAGGAAGCAGGGGAAAGTGGAATCGCAGAGATCAAGTGAGGGGAAGGGGTCCAAATGGGCAAAACACAAGCCTAGCCTAGAAAATTGCCAGTTGTGGCAAGAAACTAGGGTTTGTGCAAAAATGAGGAATTTGGGGGATCTCAGTGATGGGAAGTGTTTGATAAGGTACATGAAATATAGGGGAAGGTGTATGAACATCTGGATATAAGTTTTTCTAATGATTTGACCATCCAAGAGAAATTACCTCCAAAACCCTAAGAGAGGGAAATGACTTTGCCTGGGCGCAACTGAAGCATGAACAAGGTGTAAAATGACTCATTAGACACTGACATGATAATGAAAACCCTATGAATGATGATAGAATCAGCCGAATGATGACATGGAGCGACATTTGGACAACTTTAGAAGGAGTGAAAGCACACCCTAGACCTAATGCCTAGTGACCAAATTTTGCTTGAAGACTCTTTGAAATGACAAAATTTGACCTGGACACTCTGAGACCACTTTGTAAGAGCATATTTGATCACTGGAGGAAGGCTGGAAAGTCTGACACTAACAATACCAAGATAAGACCACTTTCACTTGTCCTTGGGGTACCTTTGTGTACTGGGTCCTTCCTTTTGGTTTGTGTAATGCTCCAACCACTTTCCAAAGAGTGGTATTGAGTATATTCTCTGAATTAGTTCATGATGCAACAAAGATATACATGGATGAATTTACTCCTTATAGCTCTGACTTTCAAGAAGCTTTATCTAACCTAGGAAAAGTTCTAGACAAGTGTATTGAGATTAACCTATCCCTCAGCCTAGAAAAATGTGAATTTTCGATGACTAAAGGGACAGTGTTAGGTCATGCAATATCTCAGCAGTGATTGCAGGTGAACCCCTTAAAAATTACCATCATCCAAAGGGTCCCACCTCCTCAAAAGGTGAGAGATGTCAGAAGTTTCCTAGGCTTAGTTGGGTATTACATGAGATTCATTAAAGATTTCAGCAAGCTAGCCTCTCCTTTGTTTGGCCTCTTAGGCAAAGATGTCAAGTTCATATGGTCGGAAAACTATCAAGAATCCGTAGATACCTTGAAGAGAAAGCTTGTGATTGCCCCAATTCTGAGAGGCCCAAACTGGGTCCTACCTTTCCACATTCACATAGATGCCTCAAACAAAGCAATAGGAGCAGCCTTAGGACAAATTGATGAAAAATTACCTCATGCCATATACTTTATAAGAAAAAACTTGTCAAAGGCAGAGTTAAACTATACAATGACTGAGAAAGAACTCCCAACTGTCATACATTCCCTAAACAAATTCAGACATTATATCAAAGGCTATCAAACCTTTGTGCACACTTATCATGCTACAATTAGATATTTAATGAACAAACTAGATGTAAATGCTCACATTATTAGATGGTTTCTTTTACTACAACAGTTTGATTTGACTATTATTGATAAGCCTGGTAAAGAAAATGTTGTTGTTGACTTTTTGTCTAGACTAAATTTGCCTGCAGGTGAAGAAGGAATGGTCAATGACCAAATGCTAGATGAAAATCTATTTTCTATCTCAGTGCTCTCTCCATTGTTTGCTGATATAGCAAACTACTTGGTTTCAGCACAATTCCCACCACACCTGTCCTCAAAAGAGAAGAGCAAGATAGTAAGGAAAAGTGCCCCTTTCACCTAGATTGGGTCAATCTCTTAAAACTTGGCCTAGATCAGATCTTGAGAAGATGTGTCAGGGAGGAGGAAGTCTTTGACATCCTCCTAACCTTTCATGACGAACCTTGTGGAGGTCATCTTGCAGCAAAAAGAACTGCCTTCAAGATATTGCAAGCAGGCTACTACTGGCCCACTTTTCATCAGGATGTGAGGAGATGTACCAGCCAGTGTGATCGGTGTCAGAGGATGGGGAAACCTACTCCAAAGGATGAGATGCCCATAAAACCTCAAGTGACCTTTGAGCCATTTTAGAAGTGGGGCATGGACTTTGTGGGTCCTATTAGCCCTCCTTTAAAGAAGAAAAAATACATCATTGTGTGCACCGATTACCTGACAAAGTTGGCAGAGACAAAAGAAATCAAAGCAGTGACAGAAGGAAAAGTAGCTGAGTTTTTAAGAGAAACATATTCTACAAGTTCGGGTCTCCAAGAGAGTTGGTCATATATCAAGGTAGTCAGTTCACTTCCAATTTGATTGAAGACCTGCTCACACATCATAGAATCAAGCACAGGACTTCGACCCCTTACCATCCACAGGTCAATGGGTAGGTGGAGGTCACTAACAGAGCATTCAAAGGGATCTTGACAAAGGTAGTGAGCAGCAGCAGAAAAGACTGGGTAGACAGATTAGTTGAGGCCACTTGGGCCTACAACACAACATGGAAGATCCCAACAGGGTTCACACGCCATGAGCTGGTCTATAGGAAGAAAGCTTTGTTGTCAATAGAATTTGAATTCAATACCCTAAGGATGGCAACTCAGCTAGACCTAGACCTCAGCCATGCACAGAAAGAAAGATTACTTTAGCTCAATGGATTGAAAGAACACAGATTGCAGGCCCTTCTCCATACAGAGGTAGTTCAGCTTCAGAAAAAAGATATGGCATGACAAAAATATCAAAGAGAAGAAATTCCAAGAGGGAGATTGGGCACTACTCTATGATTCAAGATACAAATATTTCAAAGGCAAGCTAAGGACAAGATGATTGGGACCCTACACTGTGGAGAAATGCAATGACAATGGTTTAGTTTTGATCAGAAACATTGACGATGAAGCCATCCCCATGCTTTTCAATGGACACCGGTTGAAAGTCTACAAGAAACCCTTCTCCAAGTGAGAGTTCATTGAAGATTTGAATAATACAGTGATGGTAGTGGAGCATGCCTTAGCCTTTACTTCACCCACTCACTGAAGAAAAAGAAAAAAGAGAAATAAAAAATAAGGACTCAAGTGAAAACCTCCATGAGGCGCTTAAGTCCCATCATTAGGTTGAAAACCTCTTCTAAGGCAGCCCAGTGATGTCAAAAAAAAAGAGAAAAAATAAGATCCCTGGGTGAAAATCTCCCTTGGAGGCACCCAGGGTAGGAAATTAGGGTGAAAACCTCCCTGAGGTGCCCTAGTTGTTTTCAAAAAAAAAAGAAGAGAGAAAACGAAAAGTGAATTTTCATTTGCATTACAGGTTGCAGGAGGACTACATGAAGCAGAAGAAGGTGCCAAAGGAACCCTGACATCCACACTAGCACCTATCCTACCTTCTCCACACTTTTCTCCATCATTTTTGGCATTTCTTTCACCCCATTGTGCTTCTTTTTCAAAAATTGTGTTTTCTACAGGAGGCTCATGTAGGAATTACAAAGAGTCAGAAATGGATATAAAAGGCAGTTTGAGGGACAGGGAAGCTTCATAAAGAACTTACAAACCCTCCTACAGTCTTCAAACCTCCTTGTCATCATTTCCAAGCCTGCATCACACCCCAAGCATCATTTTTCTTCCTGTCCAAGAAAAACATAGGAAAAAACAGTTTTCCAGGAAAAGAAAAAAAAAAAAACAAAAAATAAGAGAGGGAGCAGCACCATCAACCTCACCTGAAGCCTACCTACCACCTCTCCATCTTTATCTACACCTCTGACATCATCCTCATAGCTCCAAGCACAGAAATAAGTTGAAGTTTCAAGGGGAGAAACAGCTACAGGAGCTCCTGTAGGAATTCCTATAGCAGTTGATCCCATCAAAACCCAGCACTAGCAGCAAGAGAATGCACACATGAAGGTTGAGAAGGCACCTGAAGCTCAGACCCAACTAGAGAAGGCACCTCACAGAAAATACATTCGAATCACAGGTAAGTAACTAACCCGCTCCTCTATTTTCATTGGTGTAATTAGAATTCATGCAAAAGCAACGAGAAGGTTGAGGTTGAACGAGGGAAAGGTGGCCAATTAACTTGGCCACCTTCATCTAGTTGACTCCACTCATCCAAAATGTCACCCACACATGCGCACAGTCAACTCAAGAAATATGTCAAGGACAAGTAGTGGAGGAAGTGTGAACTTCAATGCAATCATGAGGGATGATTACGAGGAGGGGCCACGATGACAAGGCAGGTGGGGACCAACGGTCTGAATATGGCCAACATATACTTTGCCAACTCAACTGCCCATCACCGGAAATATCCATAAAGGGTAATAAGACTCCTCCCCGAGCATTCTCACCACCTTTTCCTTCATTCTCTCCTTGTAACTCAGCTACAGCAGTCTCCTTCTGCCCCCACAACCTCGTAACTATCATCCTCCATCAATCTCTCCCATATTCCTGCTCTCGGCATTTTCTACAAGATCACTTACAGGTTCTATAGGACCACCTACATGAATTCTACAGGAGGGATAGCAGGCTTCTACAGGAGGGGCAGTAAGTTGTTTTGAAGGGAGAAAACACGAGTTTTAGCACAATTTTCGATCTGACGAGGTAGGTTCCATGCATGCCCCCATTGAATACCAATATATGCAAGAAGTGGTTTCAATTTGAGGAGGAAATGAAGTCCTTATGAGGAGAAAATACATTAAAATAAATAAATAAATCTGCTTATTTTAAAAAAAAACACAGTCTCCTCTGTTTCCCTATTTTTCTCAAAAATTGTTGTCTCCATCTCCACATTTGGTTTCCCAAAAAGAGTATAAACAAAATCACATGAGGGTTTATGAGAAAGGAGCCCACCAACTCCACTGGGCTCCATGCACATCCACAAGTGGTGGACATCTTCACAAGGGCAAATTGGATGGATTTCTTTGAGAAATTCTGAGGGTTTTGTGAGGAGATTGCCCAAGAGTTTGCTCTCTCTCTAGTACCCCACACAAGAAATCATGCCACTATCACCTTTAGAGGTATTTCCATGGAGATAACCCCTGAATTTATCAGTAGGGTCACTACTCTTCCTCTTGGGCTGCCTTAGAGTAAGGATGAGAAACCAATTGGCCAAGCTACCAAGAAAAACTTTTTCCAAAACAATGAAACCCCTGTAGAGGATAAAAATGGCATTAGAAGGGCTAGCATACCATATCCTTGGGATGAGGTTAGCTACCAAATAATCAAATACACTTCCTGTGAGGGGAGGTACAACATTGTCTATGGTTATCACTTTAGAATCCTTCATGAATTAAGGTATGGCATGGACACTCCAACACCTCAGAAGCTCAACATCCCCTACTTCCTCTTGCAGTCCCTCACTGACTCCAGCACTAAAGTTCAAGAAAGGAATTTAGAGCAGCTAGCTCACCATGGATTAATCAAAATCCTAGTGGAAAAATCCCTCCATACATTTACACTCCCTATAGCATGGGAAGTCTTCTGAAACATGACAACTGAGGATGACATAGAGGCCCTAACCTATGATATCAGTCCTACTGCCAGTGAGGAGGAAGAATAGCAAGTGGGAGAAGGTGAAGCCACTGGTGACTTAGCAGAACAAGAAAGGAAGGAGGAAGAAACTAAGATAGAGGAGGAGAAAGCTAAAGAAACAGAGCAGGAAGAAACAGAGAAAAAAGACACAGAAGGAGGAGAAAAAGAGGTAGAAAAGGCAGAACGAAGAGAAGGGTCCCCTGAGACTCTGGAAAGGGAGGCAGCAGTTGCCCTCACTGCCCTCAATACACAATCAAGCCAAAGAAAAAGAGTAAAACGCAGGCCTCCATGTATTTCAAGGCTAGGAAGAGCACACAAATCAAAATATGCAAACCTCAACCCTCTTAAAAAGTGCCAATTACAATTGAAGATTCACCCTCTACCAAGGGGAAATAATCCCCTTCCAAGGCACCTATCACATATGAAAGGGGGACTCCTAGATTTCCCACATGGAAAGAAAAGGTAGAACTGCAGGACCCAAAAACAGTTCTACAGGAGGCTTAGACAGTTCTACAAGAGACGCTGTCAAAACTACAGGAGACCCAAAAGCTTGAGGAAAGGATGGAAGGATAGCCACAGATAAAGGAGGAAGAAACAGAGCTACAAGAACCTGATCCCCAACCTAGTCTTTCCTCCTACTACAATCTACTTGAGGGAGGAAGGATAATTCCACAAAAATTTGCAATTCCACTATTCTTTGAATCAGAGAAAGAGAGAATAAGAACACATAGGTGGATGCAAATAGCCAAATCCAAAGGAGTTGAGGTTATTGGCCATATGGAAAACAAACTCAGAGAAATGGGTAGAGATTTGAGTGATATCAGACACAGGGAAGCAATTACAAGAAGCCATCTTGAAGCTGAAAATGAATTGCTAAGGAGGTAGCTGAAAGAGAAACAGACCCAACTGGCATGCATGGTCAGCTTATCCATGGAGGCATTGCAATGTAGAACACCAGCAAAATCCTATGGCCTCTATCTTAAGGACCAATGGTTACAATTCCAAATAAATACTTTGGCACAAAGAGGCACAATGCCTTTCCAAGATTACTGTTAGCTTCTCTCATAAAACAATAATAAATCCAAAAAATAAATAAATTAATTAAATATTCAAATTTAGGAATTTGTGCCTAACTCTTGGGTTGTTCCTCTAAGATAGGAGTTAGTTTAGGTAACTCCTATATTAGTGTGTGTCTGGTGAGAGATTATCTCAACCAAAAGTGTCTAAGATAGCACGCACTATCTTGAGAACACTGTCTCTCATCTATTTATTTGTAACACTATATTCAATTATTAGATGAATAATAATGAGAGAGAATACATGAGGCTTCAGCCTTTTTCAGCCAATATTTTGTCTCTGGTTTTTATGTGTGCTTTTCTGTAATTTTTCTGAGTTAATCTCATTTTCAATATGTGGTATTAGAGCCAGCAAGGTTCCAATCTGTTTATTTAATTATCGCTTGAGGACAATTGCATGAGAACTGTGTGTTGTTCTCCCTGTTGTACTCTATCAGTGTCTGCTGGAGATCGCAATTCACAGTTCGAGCGTTGTATGGAGCACAGCATCACCAGTTTTCCCAACCCATGTTGGGCGTGAAGAAAATTCATAGATGCATCAAGCGTTGAATTTTGCTGAACTCTGAATTAAATTGAGAGAACGTTTTCTTCGTGTGATAACTGTGATGAAAACATCGTTATTTTGGTCTACTGAGTGAAGGTGTCAGCGCTTATATTAAGCACTTCACGACGCCCATTGTGTCATCCAATCTGAGGTTTTATGTCACCAGATCGTCAAAGAATTAGTGTTGGATTAAGAGAAGGTTCTCATGGTGCACTTTGTCAACTGTAAGACGAATAGCACATTGACACATGGGTAGTAGATTGAGAATGTTGTGCCACTGGCCATGAATATCACCCACCACCACAACACTCCAATTTCTGTCAACATCGATTTCCAGGAAAACTGTAGAGCCGACACCACAATATTTCGCTGCAAAACTGGAAAACGACAATGAAGGAGTTACGTATTGGAACAGTTCTTACATTGATTGGTAAGTCTTCCGATCGTTTCATTAAAATGTCACCATAAGGTTCCTAATCATGAATTGATGACACAGTTGATACTACAGCATGCAAGTAATTTGGAACAACATTTTCAAGATAATAAGTCTGCACGTCCTATGCCGTGCCTTCCACTGATATTATTGCCGGTTCTCTACTTGGTAATGATTCTTCAGCATTTGTTTGATGTTGCTTTTTACCACTTTGGATTTACTCTGAAAAGTACTGAAGATGGATGAATAAAAACTTCTTGACCACCTCTAATAGTTTGATATTTTCCTTCTTCACTTGAGATCTCTAATCGACATGCATGTATAAAGAATCCTGAAGTAACCGCCTTCCTGATTACCTGTGTGTTTCTTCCACATGAATTTATCTTTACACATAGCATGTGAATCAATTTCCTGAGTTGATTTTCTGATTTCTACAACTTTTTTCATAGCCCGATTGTTTATTAAGTTTTTGTGGCACCATTGAGAAGACTAATTTTACTAAAAGCCCTCATTTACATTGAGATGCGTTATATGGTTTCCCTCTGCAGCAGCAAAGCGGTCCTTCACTTTATCCAATGCCTTTTCAATTCCCTTGCTAGACTGAACTGATAAAACTGCTGCAACAATAAGACCTTCCTCACAATAGCCCATTGAGCTTGATGAGGGTAGCATCTTTGAAATCATAGGCTCCAGAGCACTTCAGCAACTTGAAACCCAGTTGGAGATGTCAACTTGCCATCTTCATCTAAGACACCTATTGCATAAAGAACCTCCAGTGCCCTCCTCAAATGATTCGAGCTTTCTCCTGCACGTAGATCAAATCGCCAAAGTCAACTTTTTTTAAGCACTCTTAGTGGAGTAATATTTTAAAGGTTTTGTGTGGAAAAAGTGCATTTCCAAAAAACGTGAATTCAAGTGATTTCATAAAGTTTTAATAATTATTTTAATGGGAAGTATGTAAAGGCATTTTTAAAGAGTGTTTATAAAGTCCTTATGGAATTTTAAGGAGACATAAGGAGTATTTCTAATTCTTTATGTAACGGAGTGATAAGTTTTGGAGAGATAAGGTGAAAGTATTTTGAACTTTGGAGTGATAAGGTAAATTTATTTATGTATTTGGAGTGATAAGGGAAAGTTGTTGTAATTCAAAGTATTGTTTTACTTTGAGAGGGATCGTGTCACTATCCATTCAAATTTTGAAGGTGAGTTGTTTCAAAGGGTTGTCATCTTGGCATTATTATTGCTTCAAATGTACTCAGTGATTAATAAAGATATCATTTTTTGTGGTGGTTGTGTCCTAGATCCGCCCAAAATTGAATAAGGGGATCTTAGGTACACGAAGAGTGTGTTGATGATGGTGCATGCTTCATGTTTTTTGCTTATGATTTGTGTCTGTTTTTGACACATAAATGATCTCATTTAACACACATAAAGTTCAATGCAAGCAAGCACAACACCTGTAACGAAATAGCTGCAAGGAAGGATAATTAAGCTCAACACATGCATTTGCATCACTACAACAAATAATCAAATTTTTCAACATCGGCATTCTACCTCAACAAACATATTCACTCAAATACAATCAAGTTCATGAATCTACAAATTCCAGTATTTCAAAGCAAAGTCTACATCACTACATTCAAGTTAATGAATCTGTACACTTCAATGTTTCAACGCACAGTTTACATCAACATTGTTGAACTTGTAATCAAACTCAAATCACATTTAATTGTAAGGGTGCATTCTCAGTTGAAACCGACACCCAAGTCTTGAATTGAGTCAAATTGAATTCATTGTAGTGAATCTTTAAAATTATTGTAAGTTTTTTTTTGGTTGCATTTTTTCGACAGTGTTTGACACCCTTCCTTTAAGCAAAATCAAGTGAATGCACGAATATTAACTCTAAAGCAAACAAGCAACAAGTTCACATCTCCTGCAAGCGAGCGTGTGTATTCAGTCAAGCAATTTGAGTCAACATAGTATAAAGTTCAAACTTTCAAGCGAGCCAGAGTGAAGTTCATTACAACAACCATCAAAGCAACCAAACAAGCAAGTTGAAATCGACATCAAGCGAGCGTGGCTATACATTCAAGTGAATGTGAATTCATCAAGTAAGTCAAGTAAGCGCTTAAACAAACGCGATCGTCATCAAGCGAGCGTGAATTCCAGAGTTTAAGTGAGAAAATTTTACAACTCTAGCAAGTGCAATCAACAACGAATCAAGCGAGCGTGCCATTCACGTCACATTCAAGTGAGCATGTCCTTCAAGTGAAATAGTTCAAAGTACGACATCTCCTACAAGAGAGCCTGATTTCAAGTAAGCAAGTTCAGATGGCGCAACATATTCAGTTGTTAAACATTCTTCACAATTTGATCATCTCCAGTGATGAAGACATGGTGCACATCAGCAAAGAAACTCTTGTTGATCTTTCACGGCATCTACAACAAACACATGAAACCATTGAGTTTCTTCAACTAGAGTCGCAACTACAAAGAGATGAGCTACAACAAAAGAGTGCTTCTTCAAGTCATTCAACCATACAGATGAAGATAAATATGTTGATTCCAAATCACTCATCCAAACAACTTCAAGTGTCGAAGTTGTTTCCAAAGATAAAGTTGTGATTGGGAAGAATGCAAAGCAACTCTTTGCTCACAACTACCAGAAAGATTACACTGCTCACGCTGTTGAGCACAATGCAATGCAAATTTCTTCCAAACCCATCATCAAGCCCTGGGAAGAAATTCAAAATAACAAGAATCGACGAGGCTTAGGATATATCACTGATGACACCAACTTACATATCCCAAATTATTCCAAGCCAATTAAGTTCGTGAGTGCAGGATTTCTTGAACCACTCACCTCAGTAGGTTCTGAAAAATTTGTAGACAAACAGAATTGCACGCAACCTGAAGCTGATGTCCAACCGAAAAGTTCTCATTGTCAAAGAACTGGTCATATGGAAGATCAGTGTTTTGATCTCCATCCGTGTTGCCATTGTGGCAAGCCCAATCATTCCTCAGAAGCTCAGGAAAAGTTCTCATTGTCAAAGAACTGGTCATATGGAAGATCAGTGTTTTGATCTCCATCCGTGTTGCCATTGTGGCAAGCCCAATCATTCCTCAGAAGGCAGTTTATGAATCTGTGTGACCAAAGCACATCAAGGGATAAGGCAAAGATGGCAGAATTCTACCTACATAACATGGCCCTCAAAGACATGAATGTGTGGGACCCCAATGCCAGGCTAGGGGACCTGCAACTAATGACCATGGCCTCATGGATGAACCATGAAGAGTTGAGGGTAGCATAAATAAGAATATTGATGATAAAAGAGTAGAATGAGCCATTAATGATAAGAGCTAAGCCATCAGATCCCATGGCACTCATCAACACACACAACCTGCTTGCCAATAATCCTCAGATTGCCCCTAGATATATAAGTGATCAGGCACAAGCCATTGCACACTTTGAGGATATGCAAAGGCTACTTTGGGATGATTGTGTGCATGTATGCATGAGGATATGGAACACCTTACACACAGTCTACAGATCATGGAATATCATTCCCCCATGAGGGTGAAGGAGGCATTAAGAAGAGTGTCAATGTACAAGTGCTCCATGCAGAGGCTAAAGGTCAACTGGATTAGCCTCACACTGAGTCCCCCACTGCTGTTATGCATGCTAGAAGGCAGAAGAGAAGAAGAAGAGGAGGAGTAATGGGAAGAGATAGATAGGAAGGCAGGATTCTATGACAAGGAAGAGCAAACCACATCAGAATCTTAGGATGCTAGGGAGGCCACCAGGGCCATAAAAGATGAGGAGATGGATGAAGTTTCTTAGAGGACGAGCAACACATTCAGTAGGGGGTGATGATGAGCCTCATAAATGGGTAATTATATGGGCTCATTTTACCTCCTAACCTAGTCAAATCAACCATTCTCTTAGCTTATTGTATGACTTTTTGATTATATTTATGCTTATGGAGTGAGTTGATTTAGTTATGATGCCATGTGGTCTAACATGTGTTTAATGCAGACTATTGATGAATTTTGAGGTCAAAGTCAAGGATCTAGTGGACAAATGGAAACAATAACTCGAATTGGACAAAGGAGAGGACTTATAGGAGGGAATCCCCCTCATTTATTACTCCTCACTTCGAATTCCCCTTCATTCAACTCGGAGTACAAGCAGCTGAGTCATGCACTAGAAGGCAGTCGAGCAAGTGGAGGATGACTGATAATTATCTTGAGTTTTGGGAGCCAAGCCTCCTTGATATTAAGGAAGTTGTTGGTAGCTTCATTTTTATAAGTAGAGAGGCCTAAGGCCTCACTAGGGTCGAATTTTTGTTTGATTTTTGCTTGTTTAAACTCTGCTCAACTTCAAGTTTATTATTTTGTGACAATTTCATGTAATCTTGCTATTGTTTTGGAAATAAAGATGAAGTCCTTTTTGAGCTAGCGTTGAGTTCCCTCAGAGCGTTGAAGCTCTTGGGTTAGGTCCCAATCCAAGAAGCCAAGCTCCTCTTTACTTGTATTTGTATGTTTTATTTCAGTTTGTAGATTAGGTTGTTGTTAGATGTATTTCTTTTATGGTTAAGAATAGGTTGCTTTTGATGATTCAGTAGTTTGATTCCATTTTTGCTTTCTATAGTAGGTTAAGAAGTGATAAAGAGAGGATTAAACAAGATAAAAAGAGTGACTTTGCCTCTCTTCCTCCCTTTGGGACCATGATTTGAGGCAAAGACCCTCTTGCTGCCCCAAAAACACAGATTTTCCTCATTCATAGCACTTCTAGTGTTTGCAGCTTTTTAGTAGGTTAATAGTCTAGTTTCGTTTTGCTTCATATTTTCTTCATCATGCTCACTTAGTTATTTGCAGTAGTCTTCTTTCATGCTTTCCTTTCTTGCAACATTTCTCCGCATTCCCTTTCATAGATCATAGTTTAGAATATTTTGATGCAAAACTTTGTTTTTCTAGGTGCACTCATTTCCTTGTTTGTTTAATCTTCTTGGTTGACTCTCATTTCCTTTGAATCAGATCTCTTCTAGAAGTAAGCTAGCTTATCCGCCATCTAATCCATGCCCTACAGGTCGCCCAAGTCTCACCTCAATTCTGCATTATTTTCCTGCATTTTCCATAAAACTTCTTCCTCTCTCCTTGAGCAAACCCAATCATCTTCCTCTCTCCTGGTGATCCTTGGTAGACCCTAGGCACCCTAACACCTCATTCCAACCTTAAACCACCTTTTCTACCCACTCTCACACCTTCAAAATAGTGAAAACTACTCTCGACCTCCTCCTGTAGGCCTCCTGTAGTTGCCCTGTTTTCCTCTTGTAGATTTCCTGTGTCCTCCTGTAGATTTTCCTATAGGCTTTCTTTGGAAGGCCAAGTGTGGGAAAAGCCTCTAGAAGGCCACCTGAAACCTCCTAGGACCCATCCACACCATCCTACATCCTCTCAAGTCCCAAAACCACCCTCAAATGCCACTTATTCGCTACCACATTTGTACATAATAAATTACATGCATGCCAAATTCACATAAAAATCCAAAAAGATATTTTTTTCTTATTTACTTCCAGAAATAGCTTAGTTAGATTTTGTTTACTTCCTTGAGTAGGTAATGGCATTCCTTTCATGGTTTTCATAGTGCTTTCTGCAAAAGTAAGACTAGTTGGTTAAGTAGGGTTTACTAGGTTTGCTTTACATTTTAATCTTTCTCCTTTCTGCAGTTAGAGTAGCCTCTGTAGAGTAATCTTTCTTTCCTTTCATCACATATATAGCTTCTTCTGAAATCCATAAAATTTGGCTTAAGCTCCTAGTGATCTTGCATCGACTGACCAAGTGACAACCTGCAGTGAGAACTAGTACTTGTGCATACAACACCAACACTTCCAAGTTTGTTACGAACTACCGGGTTGATAAGAATAAAGTAGTCAGCCTAGGAGTTGCAGCATTATTGTTGCAATACTGGTGCTCACTAGGTGCTAAGAGGGAAAAACGGATATTAGAGCTTCTGCACAGTGATGTGTTTGGACCTGTGAAGGTTCCATCACTAGGTAAGTTTGTGTACTATGTATCATTTATAGATGACTTTTAAAGGAATACATGGATATATTTCCTCAAGAAGAGATTGGTGAGCTCCAGTATTGCAGCAATAATGTTGCAACTCTTGAGGCTTCCTTCTTTAATTTTATCAACCTGGTAGTTCGTAACAAACTTGGAAGTGACGGCACTATATGCATAAGTACTAGCTCTTACTGCAGGTTGTCACTTGATCAGCTGGCACAAGTTCGCTAGGAGCTTAAGCCAACTTCTATGAGTTCTCAAAAGAATCTTTTACTGTGATGGAAGAAAGATAACTCTACAGGGCCTATTCTACTTACAGAAAGAGAAGGAAAACTGAAATGACACGCAAACCCTAATTTACCCACTAACCCTAATTTTGCAAATAGAGATGGAAACTACGAAAATTGGTGTCATTGACTATTGAAAAGGTAAATTGCATTTATTCAAGCTACTTCTGAAGAGAAACGAGAAGAAATCATCTTTTTGTACGTTTGAGTATTTTTATGTGGAATTATTATGCTCGTGATTTGACTGCTTGTGATTGTGCAGAGGTTTGGTGGCAAAGGAAGATGGAGTTGGCTTTTGTAGACGGTGAGGAAGGTGTGGATAGTTCCTAAGAAGTCCCTAGTACCCTTCTGGAGACTTCCATTGTGATCAGACTTCGAAAAATCACTCCCAGGAAATTCTACAGGAGGTTGCAGGGGATCTATAGGAGATTCTACAGGAGGATCTACAGGAGGAGGCCGAAAGTGGTTTTTAGAGGTTTGAAGGTGGAAAAATGATGGGAAAGGGGAAAAATGAGGGTTTTATGAAGGTGTTGATGGGTCTATAACTTGTCAAAGAATATCAGGTCCAAAGGAGATGGTTGGATTTGTTCAAAGAACAAAAGAGCAATTTTATGGAAAAACGCAGAAATTAGGGCAGATTGGCGAAATGTGGAGGAGCGGGGGAAATCTTGGGAGATGAAATGGTACATGTTGTGTTATGGAGGAATGATGAGCTAGAATTTTTTACAATAGATCTGCACACTTACTTCTCAAAACTGACCAAAGCAAGAACCGAAAAACAGAGTCTTGTCTATTTTAACTTAAATTCTAACCTAAAAACAGAAAAATGCTAAACAATACTTTATGAACAGAAAATTATGCGAGAAAAAAATGGTAAATGAATATGAAATATCTAAGCATGTGAATCCAAACTAATATCAACTTCTCCAACTTGAAATATCACACTAGCAGTTGCATTGGAAGAGCAAAAATTGTGTTTTTGGTGGCAGCAGTAGTGCCTTGAGCTCAAATCATGGTCCCCAAGGAGGGAGAAAGGAGATCAAGACCTGTTGGTGGCCTTTTTGGATCTTTTTCTATTACTACAACAAACTACTTAAGCAACTTGAAGCAAAAACAACTATTCTAACTATCAAAAGCAACCTAATCTAGCAAAGCAAGATTAACCTAAACAACAGAAATTATCTCATGAATGCAAGAAAAAGCATATAAATACACAAAGTATGTGTTGGGCAACTTGGTTTGGGCCCTAACCCAATAGCTTCAACCCTCTAGAAAAAATCAGTGTTGGTTCAAAACTTGGTTCATCTTCATTTATCAAAAAATAGCAGTTACATCACAAAACTGTGTTCAAAAAGAGCTCGAAAATGAGTTGAGTACGAAGCTGCACCAAAATGCAAAAATATACTATGAAATGGCTAACCTACTGAGGCTTGAAGCCTTCTTATTTATACAAGTGGGGACTCCCAATAGTCCTCCTAAACTTAAGGAACTCGGCTGCCTAGAACTGAAGATAACAGCAACCCTACTTGACTTGCTCGGCTGCCCCTTGGAATCATCAATGTGGGCCTTTGTACTCCAAGCTATTGATGAAGAATTTGAGGAAAGGGTCATTAATGAAGGATACACCCCTCTTATAAGTCCTCGTCCCTGTTTCCTTGAGTTCGGCTGTCATTTTGCTCATAAATTCCTGGTCCTTGTCCAAAATTGTCCAAAAAAATCTACAATAAACACTCATTAGACTACATGTCATCCCCATTCACTCTATTGACATAAATATATTCAAAAACATGCATAAAAATATTGAGAAATGGTGGATTAAATGCAAATAATATGCATAATGAGCCCATATAGTTACCCATTTCTGGGGCTTATCATCACCCCCTACTGAATGGGTTGCTCATCCTCTGAGCAACTAATCCAGTTCTTCATCTTTAATAGCTTTAACAGCTTCCCTAACATTCCAAACCTCTGATGTTATGTATTCCTCTCTGTCATGGAAACCTGCTTTCCTATCCACTTCCTCCCATTGTTTTTGTTCTTCCTCCTCCTTAACTCCTTCCAACAGTCCTAACAGTTGTGGAGGACTGAACTTAAGACCAATCCAGTTGGCTTTCAGGTTTTGCATTGAGTGTTTGTGTAGGGGTACTCT
>APFE031675631.1:0-11081 GCA_000404065.3 Pinus taeda | reverse complement strand
TTCTCAATGAATATGAGAGTAGTGTCCTTCGCACCGTAACTAGACCCAATATGAGATTCAGCCATTGCTAATAGCCTCTTTCTTCTTTGCAATCTAGTCTCAACCATACAATAGCTTCACTTGCAACCCAAGTCCTTGATGCAACACTTATTAGGAAGTGTTCACCAACCTCTTTCCCCTACAAGTACCTGTCACCACTGTCACTTCTTCATGAGCAACCTTGCTCTGGTACCACCTGTCACGCCCCTAGGCCAGCAGTAGTCTTTCAACCACTCTTGGTGAGGTGCGGCACCACCGAACACTTTCTTTACACCAATACTTATGTCCGTGGACTACACCTAACCACTTATTCCTACTTAGCTTGTGATTCTCAACCAAGTATTATTCTTTATCCTTTATACCAATGAACACCCATACACATTCATTATCAACAACAATTATAAACGATGAACACAATTGCACAGTATAAAGGGAGGGGCAACTCCCTGAGCAATGAGTCTACCCAACAATATATTATACAACAATTTTCAATGTACAAGTATACTTGGAAAGCCCAAGTTTCATACTTAGTCAATTTTTCAATCCAAGGCAAAACTCGATTTCCTAACTCGTCGGCACCTCCACACGGTCACCGCACGAGTCACCAACGCTTCGTTCTCCTTGTCGCACAACCGTGTGGTTTTTCCAACTCGGGCGCACGTCTGAGTCGCCACACACGGGCACCTCCAACTAAGACACACCTCCGCCTACAATCTCAACACTTCACCAAGTCACCATGCACACTTGCATGATGAGCGGGCGCTCACCTGAGTCACCAAGACACCCGTGCCAAGTCGTCACACAAATCGGGTGCCACACCCGTGCATGCCACAGTCGTCTGTCGGGCGCCACACACCTGTGAACACCTGAACTCAACCACCGGGCGCTCCTGCCCACACCTTCACCCACAATCTTTCCTCACCGTGCAACCCAGCCAAGAATGGGCACTTGTCACATCTACGCCTTCCCTTAGACCTATGCACTAAACTTGCGCACCTCTTTGTAGAGTGAATGATGTAGAGCGAGTTGATTTCTTGCTTCTAAATGAGCCAACGCACAACACATATATGTGCATTGGAGGGGAGGTCATGGCTTGCCCAGCTGACCTCACCCATTGCCTTTCTCCATCGCAAAAGCCCCTACGTTGCCAAGTCGGACTCCATGTATCCTCCACGTCATATAAACAAGGAGCTCTCCTCACTAATGTGCATAAGTCATCGCAAGTTTGGAAAAGCTTGCATTTTCCACCATTGCACTTCATGCCGGAGCTGCAGGTTGTTACATCCTCCTCCACCTCAAGTCGTTGTCGTCCTCGACAACATACCATCCTGGTAGCCATCCACCAAGATCATCACCAATGTCTGTCTCATCCTTGGTCCATGATGTCAACTCCTCCACATACTACAAACATCCCTGCAACATATGTAGAACTACCATCTCTACCATGTGTCGTCCTCATCCTGTGAACTGTCCTCCTCGTCTGCCTGGTGCCAACATCTCTCTGGTACACTGCTAGCACCCATGACCTGAACTAGTCAGGTGATCAGTACAATTATCACGCTCAAATCATAGGAATATTCCTCCTTATGCCTTCACTAGTCTATCTTGGATTCTGCCACATCCCGGACTCACCAATAATCTCACCACCATGTTCAGTTCCATGGAAACTCCATCCCATCTGCAACATGTCATGACGCTTGATGCCAAGCCATCCCTGTACCATCTGTCATACCTGCTCAATCTATTTTGAAGGACACACTGCCATGAGCAGCTAACAATGGGCCACATCTTCTTGTGCACCTAAGAAGATGTGGAGGGAGTAGACCCTGAAGGCTCACCCTCACTAATCATCTCAATCCATCTCTCAGGATCCTCAATCTCCATCATATTTAGATAAGTGACCTGATCCTCCTCTCGAACATTCGGCCTCACATATACCTCATCATCATCATCATCATCATCTTTGACCTCTTCTAGCCTTCTTGACAGATCCAAGATACTATCTGAAAGAGTCCTGATGACCAATGACTGCTCGATAAGCTTTGTCTCAACCATGGACAATCGCTTACTCATGTCATCCATCCACTTCCTGTCCTCCATTTGCATCACTGCCAACTTACAATCATGTCTTGTTACACCAATGGGTACATCTTCCCTTCCATTGTAAGTAAAGCTTCTTCAAATGTGGAACAATCGTAGTATCAAACTGTTTCATGAATTCCATTCCCAGCACAGCCTCATAGTCATTTATCCACACTATAGTGAAGTCAACCTTCCCTGTCCACTCACCAAGTGTTGTGTCCACCTTTTCAACTACACCAAGAACCTCATCCAGAGGAGAATTCACTGTCTTCATTTGTGCCTTGATCGGTACAAGTTTCAGTCCAATCCTTCTCGCAGTATCTTCTCCCATGAAGTTGTGAGAGGCCCCACTATCCACCATAGTGAGTATATTGGCATCTCCAACTTTCATCCGAACATACTCCAACTTATTCCTCTCAGGATCCCTCCGAGAGATCACCTCTGTAACAGTAGCAGCTCCAAGTATCTGCATCATCCCCATAGAAGCTTCTCCATTCTTCGCATTAGATTGTGCAATCGCAACCACTTTCAGTTTAGAACGACAATTCTTCACCGTATGTGGTCCTCCACATAACCAACAATTCAAGACTTTCTTCGTGTTCGAACTATCATCCGATTTCGAAGCATCTTCTTTCTTCTTATCTTTTGGCTTGTTGGACTTCTTCTTCCTATCATCAAAAGTCTCATCATAATGCTCCACCAACCTGTCCAAAGCAGCAAAAGCTTCTTCAAGTGTTCTAATCCTCTATCTCTTCACTTCATTGCGTGCCCAAGGCTTCAACCCAATAATGAAATTGAACACCTTGTCCCTTTCTGCCATGTCAGGAAGTTCTAGGACCGCACTTGCAAACTCCCGTTGATATGTCTGAAGGTTCCTTGTCTACTTTATGAATTTTATCTTCATCCTTGCTTCCCACATTTCATCTTGAGGACTGAAATGGGCCTGCAAAGCTCCCTTCATCTCATCCCACAAAGTGCTGTCACTAGCACTGCCACTGGCAAACTGGTCCATCCCTCTTCGCCACCACATCTTAGCATCTTTTGTCAAGAACTGAGCAGCTACCTTGACCTTCGCCTCATCATCAAATAGACCCAATTATTCCAAGTATTGCTCCATGTCCCATAGAAAGTTACCAAGAGTCTTTGCACTCCTTGTACCATCGAAAGATTCTGGTTCCTTGACTTTCACATGAGGCACTCCTCCACCTGAGTTATGCCTCACAGCATTCTTTAACACTGCGATATCATCTCTAGCTTCGTCAAGAGATTTATTCAAGTCCACGACCTCTGCAAGACCCTGGTCCCTTGCTTCTTCAACCTCCTTGACCCTTACTTCAAGTTGTGTACACATAAGATGAGTGTACTCATGTTGAGTTCGGAGTTCCTCGAGCTCTTCCTTCATCTTCAAATTGGCCTCTTAATCTTTCATGACCAAGTCAATCTTCTTATTCCAGTAAGCCTCCAAGTCCTCCACTTTATCCAACACTTTCTCAATGAATCCAAGAGTAGTGTCCTTCACACCGTAACTAGAAGAAATCTGAGATTCATCCATTGCTAATAGCCTCTTCCTTCTTTGCAATCTAGTCTCGACCATACAACAGCTTCACCTGCAACCCAAGTCCTTGATGCAACACTTATCAGGAAGTGTTCACCAACCTCTTTCCCCTACAAGTACCTGTCACCACTGTCACTTCTTCACGATCAACCTTGCTCTGATACCACCTGTCACGCCCCCTCGCCAATTGTACTCTTTCAACCGCTCTTGGCGAGGTGCAGCACCATCGAACACTTTCTTTTCACCAATACTTATTATCGTGGACTATGCCTAACCACTTATTCCTACTTAGCTTGTTATTCTCATCCAGGTATTATTCTTTATCCTTTATACCAATGAACACCCATACACATTCATTATCAACAACAATTATAAACGATGAACACAATTGCACACTATAAAGGGAGGGGCAACTCCCTGAACAATGAGTCTGCCCAACAATATATTATACAATAGTTTACAATGTACAAGTATACTTGGAAAGCCCAAGCTTCATACTTAGTCAATTTTACAATCCAAGGCAAAAATCAGTTTCCTAATTCGTCGGCACCTCCGTACGGTCACCACACGACTCACCAATGCTTCGTTCACCTTGTTGCATGATCGTGTTGTTTGTCCAAATCGGGCGCACCTCCGAGTCGCCACACAAGGGTGCCTCCAACCGACACACACCTTCGCCCACAATCTCAACACTTCACCAAGTCACCGTGCACACTTCCACGATGGGTGAGCACTCACCTGAGTCGCCAAGGCACCCGTGCAAAGTCGTCACACAAACCGGGTGCCATAGCCATGCATGCCACAACCGTCCGTCGGGTGCCACACACTCGTGCACACCTCAACTCAACCACCGGGCTCTCCTACCCGCACCTTCACCCACAATCATGCCTCACCGTGCAACCTAGCCCAAGAATGGGCGCATGTCACATCTGCGCCTTCCCTTAGACTTGCACACTAAATCTGCGCACCTCTTTGTAGAGCGAGTGATGTAGAGCAAGTTGATTTATTGCTTTCAAATGAGCCAACACACAACACATATATATGGATTGGAGGGGAGGTCATGGCTTGCCCAGCTGACCTCACCCACGCCCTTGCTCCATCACAAAAGCCCCTACGTTGCCAAGTCGGCCTCCATGTATCCTCCATGCCATATAAACAAGGAGCTCTCCTCACTAATGTGCATAAGTCATCGCAAGTTTGGAGAAGCTCGCATTTTCCACTGTCGCACTTCATGCTGGAGTTGCGGGTCGTTACAACAATCCCTTGAGTTGAATGAATTTTGATGGCGGTTAGACAGAACACAGTGACAACCAAACCCCACTAACTTAGACTTTTACCAAGATGAGCATAGTCACGTAAGTTGAATTGAATTTTTTATTGTTGTTAAATAGAACACAGTGACAACCAAACCCCACTAACTCAGACTTTTACCATGATGAGCATAGTCACTTAAGTTGAATTGAATTTTTATGGCGGTTAGACAGAACACTGTGACAACCAAACTCCAAAGCTGCTTGGTATTCAAAAGGGGCATGCTCAGGGACCATAGAGTCTGAGTTGCAGACACTAATTGCCATAATTTCCCTGCTTTTTTCCATGACGCTTGAAAAACAAAAATACTTTTATCACTTTGGACTCGTTATTTTCTTTTTTTGGGAAGTGTTGTATTTGACTTTAAAGACTTAATTTTGTAAACAACAAAAGGGAAAAGTATGACCAATGAGTTTACAAATTATATAACATCTGTTTACCTTTTTGTCAAAATACATAAACAATAAATTCAACTAAGAATATTCTACTTCATCTCCATTCATATATTTAAAATTTTAATTTTATTATTAATAATCATTGGATAATGATAAAGATTTAACTCATAAAATATTTTTATTAATTGTTATTTTGAATCCCAAAATGATATCTAATATTTTTATTAATTGTTATAAATCAAAATTTTAAATTTATCCCAAAATAGTTATGCTTTTTCCGTTATTAATTAATGATTAAATAAAAAAATGTCATATGAACATGTGTCATATGAAATGAGTTATGTTTTTTTGGACATGTGGTATTAGTAAACTATGGTATTGTAACAAAGTCTATTTACAAATTAATAATTTCCATGCCAAAATAAACATAAATCTCCATAACTAAAAATTTTACATACTTTTTCAAATATATAATATTAGTTTTTTTTAATAATAAAATAATTATAATACTAATAATATAATTTAATAAATTTTTAAATTATTGAAATTTGACAATGTGAAATTTATCATAAAGTACGTCATTTCATACCTATTATTGAATATATAAATTTTATCCATATTAAAATTTAACATTAATGAAATTTTTAAATACAACAATTTGTTTTCACCTAAAAAAAATTAACTTGCTCTTCATTTCTTCTCTCATTTGTAAGCAAACTTATTCCTATTAGAGATTTGATCCAAGAGGGGGAAATTCCACTTTATCCATAGATGCAATGGTGATTTAAGTTTAGGTTTTGTTACTTGACAAGCTAATTCATAAATTGGAGATATAAGAAACACTTTTTTACTCTAGTAATTGAATGTTCACTTAATAAAACAAAGTGACTTAGAGATTTAACTCTTATATGTCTTGTGCACATTGAATGATATTTATTATGATAAATGTAATTGTTATGTGAGTTGATTAATTGTTTATTAGTTAGATTTGATAGATTTAATCCAACTTAAATAACTCTTACATTAATGTTTGCTTGAGATATTTTCTCATCTAATAGATATTTTCTCATCTAATTAATTGTATGCTTAAAATAAAATTCTATCTTAAATTAAAGAATACTTCTTGTATTTATATCTGATATTTAATGGAAAGCAAACAAATTTTGGTGTGAAATTGTTTTTTCAAATTGGTATGTAAGTCATTGGTTCTATGGGTAACTCCCTTTAGGGAGGGCCCAGGATACCCCTTAAAGGAGCACCTAGGATATTCTGTTGAGTGGTCGAAATATTTGGTGGCTACGTGCAGGAATGAACCAACTGACTCACTTATATCGAAGCATTTATTGCAAGGTTGCAAGTTTCTTTGGGTTCCTGCACAAAACCACAAGGGGCAAAGAGTGGGAGTTGTGTTCGTGATCTATCTCGCTATAATCACAACTCTGGATTCCTCAAAGGTTAATCTGGATGTTTCATTGGGCAAGCGTTGTTTGCTTGGATGTGAAATGCCAGCAAGATTGAGAATCAGAATATTTTGACTTACATGCTCTTGATCAAAGTCCCTTGCGTCTATTATGGGGGTGACACCACGACTTGATGGAGTTTTCTCTATGCCATTTTGAACATGTTTAAAGAAGCTAATGAAGACTTTGCATACATGAAGATCAAAGAAAAATACTCGTTAAGGGAGAGACTTGGAGATTTAACTCCTACTTGTCTTGTGCACATTGGATGAGATTCATAATCATAAATGTAATTGTTATGTGAGTGTTAGATTTGAGAGATTTAGTTACTTTTGTGTTTGGTTGAGATATTTTCTCAACTAGTTGATTGTATGGTTAAGAGAGAATTTCCATTGTAAAGTAATACTTGTTGTATTTATATGTGATGTTTAATAGAATGCAAGTAGGTTTTGGTGTGAAATTGATTTTTCAAATTAATATGCTTAGTGAATTAATCTTAGGAATAATTTAAAGTTTGCATATACATGGATAACCATCACACTCTTTGGTTGTGCCTTTGTGTTGGTCCTACTTATATTTTGGTAAGGATGAATGCATGAAGATGGGTTACACTTTTTGTCCAAATGTGGCAACGAAGCTTAAAAATTTCCTCTTTTATCAAATTGAAGCCCTCAAAATTCATATAAGCATTGTGAATTTTGATTTGGAGTAAAAATATAAAATGTGAAAATTTATGTTGCTGTCCTAATGATTTTTGCAAAAACAATAGTGTTGTATAATCTCTCAATTTTCCATTAAATGCAATACTTTTCCTTGCAAATTTTCACACAGATTAAGAGATGTGTGTGTTCGCCTAGGACAACTTAGTATTTACACGAAGAGAACTCAGTTTTCAAATTAAAATTTTATTTTTTTATGCAAAATTATATTTTTTGCTGGCCAAATAATATTTCAATTTCATTTTGGAGACACATCACATGTGTTCACTTAAGTTTTTTTTAACACTTTAAATAAATTCAAAAAGAAAGAGTAACGTTTTGAAGAGAACTTGTAAACGAAGATAATGGTATTTTTTGAAATTTTTCATTGTTCATTTTTTATGTTATTATTTTTTATTCAATGCCTTTGTTACTATCTAAAAAAATTTCAAACATCATGTGTACAAGAAATTAAATGAAAAGTATCATATGAATTTGAAAGTGTCAAACTCATATGCCATTGGATAGAGGATTCTTTTACGAATCCAACATCATTAATTCTACCACTTAAAGGCAAATTCTGCCCTAAATCCACTAGGGTACAAAATGAGGTTGCAGGAAATTTGCATAAGGGGTGTTGAAACTGTGATTTTTTAGCACTTCAGGAGCTAGATCTTGCACTTAAAATGCTTGATCGAGCGCTTAAATTCATAATTCAAATTGCTCAATCAATAAACTCTTGATGACGTCATATAGATGATTAAGCCATTAAAAAGTTACCCACCACTAACTACCTACCATTATATATATATATATAACATAACTATAATATATATATTGTACATATGTATTGTTTATATATATATGATTAGTAAAATTTAATTAAAAAAATAGTTTTGTGCTTTTAATTTAGTTAATATTTTATTTGAATATAGTTATTTTTTTAAACAAATTACTATATTTATTTGAAAAATATATATTTAAAATATAAATATATTTAAATTTGAAAAAAATGAAATAAAATTTCTTATATGATTTAATAGATTTAATAGAGGTTTATCATGAGTAATTATATTCATTATGTAATCTAAAGATTTTAAATTATTTATTTATTAGTTATAGTTTAAATGTTTTCTATTTTGGAACTCTTTTGGGAACATTTCTGATCATATTTGGTAGAAATTTAAAATGCATTTTTAATAACAAAAGTTCATTTTATTTTATTTTTTTCACTAAATTTCTAAAAGAACTTTAAAACCTACAATAATAAAAAAGTTAATTTTTACTATAGATAATTTTTATAATAAGCATGCTACTATTATAGATAACTTCTTTCACAAAAAAGAAAACTTAAACTATAGGTTTTGGGGTGGTTTTCAAAAGTTTTCATGCTGGTTTTCTAGGTTGTTGTACATGGTTTTGAAGGGTTTTGTTGGTGATTTTTTTGTGATTTTCATGATTGTTTTTTGTAGTTTTTTATGGTATGTGTTTTTTCAAACTAATTTATTTTATTTTGACAAAAAATTAAATAAAAAACTAATTAACGGGGTTGATGGGACCATCTTGGTAAAGCTTACAAATATTTCGCCGAATTCTTTTTTTCCTAGGGGCGTAAGAAAAATGACTTGCCAAGGTCACGTGTGTTGTTTTTTATAAGAAATAATGCTTGATCGAGCCAAAGCGCTCAATTGAGCCTCTAACTCAAGTTAGGAAAAGACTTGATGGAGGGTTTGTTTAAGCACTTGATCAAGCTATTTTTAAGTTCCTAAGAAGTTCGATCAAGCACTTAAAATTTTCACAATCAAGGGCTTAAAATTGCTTAGTCGAGGATCCTTTTTTCACCAAAATGCCCCTTGCTTTGCCAAAAAAATATAACCCGAAATACGAAAAAATAGTTTAAAAAACTCAAATTAACATAAAAATGATAAATCATTTAATAAATAACCACTTTAAAATTTTAAATATTTATTTAAATTATTAATTACTATTTTATTAATTATTGTATAAGATAATCACATTTTTTTAATAGAAAATAATCATTTCATTCATATAATTTAATAATTGATAATAATTCAAGCTTCTTTAAATAATACATCATACATACCCTCTTACTCACCAAAAAATCCTTTTCAATGATTGCAGGGTCCCAACTCAATTCAACTTAACAATTACAATGGATAGAGAATGCCGATGACCATAAGAACTTTTTACCAAAAATCCCTAGATCAATTTCTCAAAACATACGATTATGATTGGATAATGAAAAAATTGTGATGAATGATTTATTCAAACTAATAAAGTTGGAAAATTTTTTAACATATATTTTTTTAATTCTTTAAACAAACAAAATAATAGTGATGCATATCAATGAGATATTATGTATTAACATATACATTCAACACCATGGATATTGTGCACTTGGATATCTATTATTACAAGAAACATTTATAATTACAACACACTTTTTTATTACGTTAATTTTGATTATAGTATTTTGGAAAGATTCACATCTCTCTTTTCCAAATATTGTTTCTCAACTTATTTATCAAAATATGATCCCATGTTTATAGTGATAGTGATATTTTGAAATTCATGTTTAGAATGATTAAATAGACCGTTGTTTAGATCAGTTTTGTAATTTTAATTATATAAAAATAATAGGTTCCATACATGGAAAGCCGATGGCATTTTCTTAAATATTTAATTTTTTATATTTAAAAATGATCCACCAAAAAATATTTCTTTCAATATTTAAAATTTATTTATATTAAAATTAATTACAGAATTAAAGATTAAGTAACGAGAAAATAACTTATTAAATACCATTTAGATTAACATTTACTCTAACCCAAAATTTATTTAAAAAAGAAGGTTAACATGATTATTTGTGATAACACTATTTCTATTATTTTATTAATTATATGTAAATATTTATTGAAAATTTGGGGGATACAACACGAGAGAAATGCAGATATATTAGAAAAAATCAAAGAAATAAACAAATATTTAAAAGTAATTAATAAAAATATTAATATAATATTTTATATGCAATTCAAATTTGTTACCCGTACTTCATAAAAGATGATAAATTATAATCAATAATAATGATGATTAATAAATATTTATATTTATGATAATGATGATGGTTAACGTCCACTAAGACCAAACTTTGGTTTATCAGATCTAAAGAAACAAATTATTTAGTTTGATTTAAGATTTTATTCCTATACTCAAAAATCTTAGAGAGAAGCCTCTCGAGCTCACTGTAATTTTGACAACGTAAAAGGCTAGGAAGGTCAGTATTGCAACAAAGATTTTGAAACTGAGATCTAATGTGATTGTACACGGGGCACTCTAAGAGGAAGTGATTTTCATCCTCGATGTTCGTATTCTCATAAAGATGGCAGAACCTTTCCATCGAGCTCACTGTAATTTTGACAACGTAAAAGGCTAGGAAGGTCAGTATTGCAACAAAGATTTTGAAACTGAGATCTAATGTGATTGTACACGGGGCACTCTAAGAGGAAGTGATTTTCATCCT
>APFE031675616.1:0-26606 GCA_000404065.3 Pinus taeda | reverse complement strand
GTGCTCTTTGAAGCTGGGTAGATGAAGAAGAAGTGGCAAAGCTCTATCAAGAAGGAGAGGAATCAAACAAGGAAATCAAGTGCAAGACTAAGGTTGGTCTCCTTTGTTCCACTCTTGTCTATTTTCATAAAGGAAAATGAAAGTAGACTTTGCTTGTTTGTTTCTAAGATAGCTACTAGTCTTAGTGGGAATAGCAGCATCCGAATGGACACTATTCCCGGTAATAGTTTTGCCTCCAGATCAAAGTCTTCAAACACATATGAAAGTGGGATCAAGTCAAAGTTCTCTTCAATACCATTCCAACAATGCAAACGACATGTAAATATGAGTCTATATGAAGTTAAAGCCAGTCAAAGTTTATGAAAAATTAGGGAAAAAAGTCAACTGTCAACAGTTAATGGTCAACTGGATGATTTTAGCAAGACAAGTGTCATCCTGGGAATACACCACTTGTCCTAGATGACATCAGTAGAGGAGGTGACATGTCGCAGTGTGATTGGTTGATATGGGCCAACCCGGTGCTGACACGTGGTAGCCCAGATTTTTCCCAATGTGGCCTTATTTAATTTTTTGGGATCAAGGAGGATCAAACACCTTACCTCCCAGAATGGCTAAGTCTTCACTGGAACTATCTCACTAGTTGGGCTAGCACAAGTCTTGTTAATGGAAGTGATTAGGTTATATTTATGGTGTGCGAGATTTGGGTCACTGGAAAAAAATGGTCGACGACCAGGTTCAACCCCACGACAGCCGGAACCCTTAAGTTTATTAATGTAATATCCCACATGCAAATGGCGGTGGTAACCATATACCATATATGAACCAGATAAACCATATAACAAGCAATGGCAAGTGGAACCATATAGCCTGAAACCTTGTCATATAGTGCGAATATCTATGTATATCCAATGTAAAATGACAGGAGCGTCGGGCGGGGGTTTCGACCCACCGACCTCCAACCTTATATACCAACGACTTCAAACATTCGAGCTAACCAACATGTCAAGGGTGCGACTTGGTTAACCAAGCCACCATAATTTTATTTAAATAGTTGCAGGTGTCGAACCCACCATACCACCAACGTGTAGACCGAGGAAGTTTTGAGTAGGCCAAGATGGTTTTTGTCAACAGAGAGTGGTTTTGTATGGATAGAGATGGTTTTAGATCATTCCAGGGGGTCTGGAGGTCGTAGTGGCCAAATATGGTGAAGTTTATACTCGTTTGACTTGAAATTTCGAGCTGAACGCAATGGTGAGATCCATTTCTCATTTGAGTCTTTATTTTTGAGCTCATACCTATAACAACATTTTGAAGACAAAATAAATCGGTCAAAACTAGAAGCTAAAGGACCAGGAGACGTAACCAGGAAGCCTAGTGAACTCCTTTATTAAATTTTGTTGTGTTGATATGTTTGAATGTGTTTTCAACTTGTTTATGTGTTTATGTTATTTGCAATCTTTTTGATTTGTTGCACTAAGTAACATAAGAAACTTCACATAAAGTCTATAATACCCTTTTCATTAATGGATCACTCCTAGATATTATCCTTTCATGGTCAAGTATAGGAGGATTTCTCTTTTATGAAGTGTCTGAGTGGGTATGTGGCCTTTGAAATCTAGGTTGGTCAGAATGGAATTTAGATAGTGGATTCACCAAGGTAAGAGATATTATGTTGGCATTATGATGTATGTGTTGTACTTGATGGCAACCCACTTATAGCAGAACAACTCACCTGAATACGGTAACTAGATGAATCTACAGAAGAGATATAAGATGTGGAATAATGCATGAGAATAGTGTTTATAGATGTGATGAAATGCAGGGCAGCTTCAAGGACTCAGTTCAGAAGAAAACTCACTCAGATAAAACATATAGCAGGTAAACAACAAAGAATTATAGATCAATCTTCACAGAATGAAGAAAAGGAGGTATACGCAGGTTCAGCTTTGACCAAGTTGTGTATACATGCAGGTCCACTATATACAAGCCATGTATATGTACACACGCACTTTCACTGAAGGAAAAGCGTGTATACCTTGGAAAACTAAATCTTTGGTCCAAAGTATTTGGTCCATGGTATTTTGATCCATGGTATTGGTCCAAGGTATCAGGTCCGAGGAATTGACCCTAGGTATTTGGTCCAAGGTATTGATCCTAAGTGGTTTTGGTCCATGGTATTGAGAAAGTCCTAGGACTATAAGAGGAGGCAAAGATCATTAGGCCAAGGTGTGCAAGTATCGAATATCTGATGAAGTGTGAGATCTAATATGAAAGTTATTGGCTTATGGTGTTATGCTTGATCTGAACCAAGGATGAACCTTAGCGGTTGATGAAGGATAAGATCTAATGATGTATCAAGATCTTAAGGCTTGAAGTGAATTATGTTTACATGGTTTGATCATGTATCTGAATAACTGACGCATGTTCTAGTTTGTAAATATGATGATTTGAGTATAACTGAAGTCTGGAATATTTGTAATCTTTAAATCATCATTTACAGATCTGTACGCAGGTTCACTTTAGCAAAGGAGCATATACACATTGCTTCTACATATCCAAGCTGTGTATACATTATAAATTTAATTTTCAGATCTGTACATTCGTTCAGTTTGAGGAAAGCGCATATGCATGCAGGTTCAACACATGGAACTAGTGTATACCTTATAAAATATGTATTAGTTACTTTTGTTTGTTGTTGCAGTGTTCTAGGTTCTGGCTTGGGTTTTGGTGACTGTATTTTGGTGACTACATTATGAATAATCAAATTAATGGGTTGTCAAAGTGGTTGATCTATTTGGTTGTGGTTGGTTCAAAAGGAGATTGGTTGATGCAGATATATTTGATGATTGAATGATGTTGTCGATGGATCCAGTCTGAAAAATTATGAAACGTGGTCCTAGGAAGAAAAGAGAAGGTTGTAGCCTTCTGTAGGCTGGCACCTACGTACTAGTAATCATATCAGCTAGTACAAGAGCTAGGGGGTTGTAGCTCCCTTAGTAGAAGCTAGAAAATGAGAGAAGGTTGTAACCTTTTGCAGGTAGAAGCCTGAGTAATTGTATAAGACTACACCAAACCAAAAATTGTAAACATAATTCTCTTATTATTAAAAGAAGACAGAGATGATTACAGTAGGTGGTTTTCACCCACAATGGGTTTCCACCTTACATCTTGGTGTTCATGTGTGTTTCTTATGTGTGATGGTTTGTTCTGTTTTCACTGCACCTGGTTACTATTTATATGGTTATGCATGGATCAACATATGATGAATTAACTGAATTATAAGTTTACTAGATATACGCTAGTTACTTTAACCACAGTTGCATGTACACGCGAGTTCCATTAACTGAAGTAGCATATACAAATATGATTATGGAAATGAAAAATTATTGACTTGCTAATATTGATTCACCCCCCCTCTCAGTGTTATTTCCAACAATTGGTATCAGAGTAGGTCCTTCAGAAGAAGCTTGGTTGCTTGAAGGAAGATCCATCATCACGAGTAATCAAGAAAGTGGGGGATCCAACAGACCGCTAATATTTGATGGGAGTAACTTTGTTTATTGGAAGGTAAGAACCACAACCTATATTCAATCTTTTGGAATAGATGTCTTGGAAATCGTGGTAGAAGGATATACATTTCCATTAGCAATTCCTATAGATACAACACGTAAAAAGCAATATGAACCAATGCCAAGGTTGTAAATACATTATTGGGAAGTCTATCACAATAAAAGTTTGTCAAAGTTATGCAGCTCAAATAAGCCAAAGAAATATGGGACAAAATCATTCTAAGCAACGAAGGATACTCTCAGGTAAAACGTGCTAAACTGCAAACTCTCAGAATTCAATATGAAACTCTCTAGATGCACAATGATGAAAGTATAGCTAGTTACTTCATATGTATAGATGAGATTTTTAACTACATGAAGAATCTAGGTGAAGAGATAAATGAAGTTACCTTAGTTGAAAAAGTTTTAAGATCCTTATCTGCTAAATTTGAATCAAAAGTATCTGCAATAGAAGAAAAGTAGGATCTACAGACTATTACTATGACACAGCTTCACGGAATCTTAACTGCCTATGAGATGATAAAATGAGGTCCATCAAATATGAGAAAAGTCACATTTAAAGCTTCAGCAAAAGGAAAATAAGAACTCAATGAATCAGGACATATTTCAGAAGAAGAAGAGGAAGCAAACTTTGTCAAGAAGCTTCAACGGGGTTCCGGAAGATTCAGAGGTAAACTACCTTTCAAATCTTTTGCCTATGGTAGAGTCGGTCATTATGCTGCCAAATGTCCTCATAAAGATAAATATGATAAAGGGAAGGAATCTACAAAATGGAATAGAAAATGAAGTGTAAGTAAAAAGAGCTACTATACTCATGAAGATAGCAATGATTTATCAAATAGTGATGAAGATGAAAATAGTAATGACTATAGACTTCTGATGGCTTATGAAGATGATGATTTTTTGGATGGTTTAGATGAAGATGATCTTTATGAAGAAATCTCTAAACTCAAAATTTGTTTAGAAGAAATACCTTGACATACCAACTTGTTGAAAGAGAAAAACACAATGAAAAGCTAGAATGTGAAATTGTGGGTCTAAGAAAGGATCTTGAGAAAACTAAAGCTCTCAATCTTAGATTTGCTAAAGGATTAGAAACCATAAATGAAATTATCAAAGTGCAGTGCTCTCCTTTGATAAAGATAGGTCTTGGATGTACTGAAGAAACATCTCAATCACAAAAGTCGTCAACCTCCACTAAAAGCTATCTTGATGCAGCAAAGAGCACTGAACAGTTTGGCAACCATCAGCAAAGGTATAAAGCAGATCACCAGGTGAATCAGGCTCAATTTACTTCAAGGATGAACAGAAGCCAAAATCAACCTTAGGTAAATCGTACTCAATTTCCTTCAAAGATAAATATCAATAGAACCTACAATCAATAGGTCAGTAGATTTGGTCATCGTAGGAATTTCTTTAATGGACCATGTTTCTCATGTCATAATTTGGACACAAAGTTGCTCAATGTGTTTCTTACAAAGCTATCATGACTGGAGAAGCACAATATCAAAGGAATGTGACAAGGATCAAGAAAAGTTCCTATAATAACTTTTCTCTTCTTGAAAATGAAATAGAATGCTCAATCTGAATACGGGAGTAAATTTCAGCAAATAACTCAAAAGGAGAAAACTCCATTAAATCCCAAAATATGGAGAAAGAAAGAGCCACAAACAGAAAGATGTGCTATAGCCTTGTATGTAGAAGGATAAGAAAACCAGTGGTACATCAACAGTGGATGCTCAAAGCACATGATGGATGACAAAGAAAAACTGCACTCATATAATTCCTTAGAAAAGGAAAAGAGTGTCTCATTTGAAAACAACACTCCTGCTGTCATAAAACGTAAAGGCTTTGTTTTCTTGAAAGAAAAAGTTAAAGCTGGGAATGTTATGTATGTTGATGGCTTAAAGCATAACCTATTGAGTGTGAGTCAAATGTGTGATCAAGGAAATGAAGTAGTGTTTCAATCAAATGGATGTGTTGTTCGTAAGCTTGATACAGGAGAAACTGTGATCAAAGGGACAAGAAATCCAAACAACCTATAGATACTCAAGGGAGGATAACAACAGTGCTATCTAAGCCAAAATGATGAAAACTAGCTATGGCACAGAATATTGGGACATCTAAGCTTTTCTCAAATAAAAAAGCATGCAGATTAAAAGTTGTTCTTGATCTTCTAGATATCAACATTCCTGAAAATACTATATGAAAATCATGTCAATTCGGTAAGCAATCCAGATCTCACTTCATCAAAAAGGAAGGGTCAACTAGTAAGCCTCTTGAACTTGTTCATACTAATTTATGTGGACCATCAAGGAAAAAGTCACCTCGCAGAGAAGATTACTTTATATTATTCATTGATGATTTTTCTAGAATGTGTTGGATAGGTCTTCTAAAGCATAAAGATGAAGCATTTGAAAGTTCAAATCCTTCAAAGCTTTGGTTGAAAATGAATCAGATCACAAAATCAAATGCCTTAGATCTGATCAAGGAGGGGAATTTACCTTGGACGAATTGTTTGTCTTTTGTGAACAACATGGAATAAAAAGGCAGTTCTCCACTGCAAGAACTCATCAACAAAATGGAGTGGTAGAAAGGATGAACAAAACTATTCAACAAATGGCTCATGCTATGCTAGATGAATCTAGAACTCCTGCAACCTTCTGGGTGAAGTTGCATTTGCCGTCGTCGCTATTCTCAACCAAGCAAATGTTCAGGTAAACAACACTCAAACTCCACATGAACTTTGGTATGGTAAGACTCCTACTATAATATACTTCAAAGTGTTTGGAAGCAAATGTTACATAAAAAGGACTAATGAAAAAGTCGGTAAGTTTGAACCCATAGTAGATGAGGGTATTCTTCTTGGCTACTCTTCCCAAAGTAAAGGATATAAATGTTACAATAAAAGACTTGGGAAAATTATTGAAAATATTGATGTTGTGGTTAATGAAGCATGCAAAAATCCAAAAAAGATAAAAACCGAAGATTAGGACAATGAAGAAGATGAGGATCATTTTCCCACATCAAATCACACTGATTCTGAAGAAGAAAGCAATGAAGCACCAGAAGAAGATATAACGGTAGAAGAAAAGACTTCGTCTAGGTATGTTCAGAATAATCATCCAGAAACTCAAATTTTGGGGGGAAAAGGGGCAGGAGTGAAAACTAGAAGAACCATTGTCGAAACTTCAAGATATCTAGCATTACTATCTTCCACTAGACCTCAAAATGTAAATGAAGCATGCAGAGATGAATGTTGGGTCAAGGCCATGAATTAAGAACTTGAACAAATCGAAAATAATAATACTTGGGAATTAGTCCCTAGACCTCATGATAAGAATATCACGAGAACTAAATGGATATTCAAAAACAAGCTTAACAAAAATGGAGAAGTTATTAGAAACAAGGCCAAACTTGTTTGTAATGGATATGCTCAACAAGAAGGTATAGGTTTTGAAGAAACTTTGCACCTGTTGCTAGACTTTAAGTCATAAAAATGTTTCTTGCTCTTTCTAGTTTTTAGAAATTCCAAGTATACCAAATGGATGTAAAATATGCCTTTCTCAATGGAGACTTAGAAGAAGAAGTCTATATTGAACAACTAGAAGGATTCATTCTTGGAAACTATGCAAAACTTGTATGCAAACTCAAAAAATCTCTCTATGGTCTAAAACAAGCTCCAAGGGCATGGTATTACCGTCTTAACAAATATCTCCACCAACAGGGTTTTTCAAAGGGTCAGTAGATAGCAATCTATATAAAAAGATGGACACTGGTAAATTACTAATAATTGTTGTGTATGTTGATGATATCATTTTTGCAGCAAATAAGAATTCATGAGTCAGAATTTTGCTTCAGTAATGTAGCAAGAATTTGAAATGTCCTTGCTTGGTGAGCTTACCTATTTTCTTGGTCTACAAGTTCAACAAAATAAAGATGATAGTTTTACCTCACAAACCAAATATCTCAAACAAATCCTAAAAAGGTATGGCATGGAAGATTCTAAACCAATAAGTACTCCAATGGTAACAGGATGCAGTCTTAGCTCAAATGATGAATCAACAGCAGTACATCAACCAACTTATAGATCAATGATTAGCAGTCTGCTTTATCTAACAGGTACCCGGCGGGACATCGTGCATGTAGTGGGAATAGTTGGAAGATTCCAAGCAAATCCAAAGGAATCACACCTTCCGGCAGTCAAAACGATATTCAAATATCTTCAAGCAACACAGAACTTTGGTTTATGGTATCCTAGAGATACAAATCTTACATTTCATGCATATACAAATGTAGATTGGGTAGGAAGTGTTGATGACAGAAAAAACACTAGTGGTGGTGCATTCTATATGGGTTCCAGGTTAGTGTCTTGGTTCAACAAGAAAAAAAACTCAATTGCATTATCTATAGCTGAATTAGAATACATGTCTGCTGCATCTTGCTGCACACAACTACTTTGGATGATGCAAACATTGCAAGACTTCTAGATCACATGTACTCCACCCATCTCCATACTATGTGATAATACAAGTGCCATCAGTATTTCAAAGAATCTAGTCATGCACTCCAAGACCAAGCACATACCCATCAAATATCATTTTCTATGTGAACCAGTGCTTGAACAAAAGGTCAAATTGGAGTATGTTCCCTCCAAAGAACAGGTTACTGATATATTCACTAAACCACTGCCCAGAGAGACATTTGAATATCTCAGGCAAAAGCTGGGAGTAGTTTCTGCAAAGAAAGGTGGTTTTACGTGAGTTTAGTGAATCATAGTCACGTACATACGCTAGTTTCTGTGGGAAAAGTCGCGTATATGTTGGTTTAAAGAAAAGTAGTAGGTCAGACTCAAGAAAAAGGGTTCTACTATGGTTCTGTCATTATCTACTCTGTTTTATGATGGTTTCAATTTGCTAATAACATGTGGAAATATATTGGTCCTCATAAAGTTGTTGATAACTTGATGTATATCTGATTGATGATGATGCTTTGATATCTCTTACTGACATATGAAATGATCAAATCTGACAGTGAACAGGTGGAATAGGTTCAGGGGGAGAACATGGTTGATAATGGACATATACAGGTTGTTTGGTTTGGATGTTGTTGATAGATGTTACTGATGGTGTAGATCATATGATATTTTCTGATGACTCTCATGGTCTTGTTTCAAACATTTGGTCTCTATTATATATGTCATGTACATCTTTTAATGTAACGGTCATGAAAAGACCTAATTTGTAACCCCACTATGCATGGGATGGATGATGCAATGTTTCTTGTTTTTGACATGTATAAACAATTGATATATCCCCACTTGGTTGGGTGGATGAGACAAATTTGGTATATCCCGACTTGGTTGGGAGATGGATATATGTATGAGTCATTGGTGATAGGAAGGTCATTTTTGATGTATTTATAGAGTCATGTTCTTCTTTTAGAACATCTTTTTGTAGACTTTGCTTATGCTCAGGGGGAGCATGGACTCGATGGTGGCAGCTCAATCAAGACACTTCAGCACATCAGAAAATTCAGCATGCACTTAGGTGGAGCATGACCCTTTGCCCTTGATGTCAAAGGGGGAGAGTGACCTGGTGTGGTTGTTGCCATCAAGTCCAAAGGGGGATATTGTTGGAATTATGATGTATGTATTGTACCTGATGGCAACCCACTTGTAGTAAAACAACTCACCTGTATATGGTAACTAGATGAATCTATAGAAGAGATATCAGATGTGACAGAATGCATGACAGTAGTGTTTAAAAATGTGATGAAATGCAGGGCAGCTTCAAGGACTCAATTCAGAAGGGAACTCACTCAGATAAAAAGAATAGCAGGTGAATAACAAATAATTACATATCATTCTTCACAGAATGAAGAAAAAGAGGTATACGCAGGTTCACCATTGACCAAGCTATGTATACAAGCAGGTTCACTATATACAAGCCACGTATATGTACAGATGCACTTTCACTAAAGGAAAAGCACGTATACCTTGGAAAACTAAACTTTTGGTCCAAAGTATTTGGTCCATGGTATTTTGATCCATGGTGTTGGTCCAAGGTATCGGGTCTGAGGTATTGACCCCAGGTATTTAGTCCAAGGTATTGGTCCTAAGTGGTTTTGGTCCATGGTATTGAGAAAGGCCTAAGACTATAAAAGGAGGAGAAGATCATTAGGCCAAGGTGTGCAAGTATCGAATATCTGATGAAGTGTGAGATCTAATATGCAGGTTATTAGCTTATGGTGTTATGCTTGATCTGAACTAAGGATGAACCTTAGCAGTTGATGAAGGATAAGATCTGATGATGTATCAAGATCTTAAGGCTTGAAGCGAATTATTTTTACGTGGTTTGATCATGTATTTGAATAACTGACGCATGTTGTAGTCTGCAAATATGACGATCTGGGTATGACTAAAGTCTGGAATATTTTTAATGTTTAAATCATCATTTAGAGATCTATACGCAGGTTCACTTTAGCAAAGGAGCATATACATGCTAGTTTTGCATATCCAAGTTGCGTATACATAATAAATTTAATTTGCAGATCTGTACGCTGGTTCGCTTTGAGGAAAGCGCGTATGCATGTAGGTTTGACACATGGAAGTAGCATATACCTTATAAAATATGTTTTAGTTGCATCTGTTTGTTGTTGTAGTGTTATGGGTGTTGGCTTGGGTTCTAGTGACTGTATTCTAGTGACTGCATTCTGAATAATCGGATTAATGGGTTATCAAAGTGGTTGATTAATTTGGTTGTGGTTGGTTCAAAAGGATATTGGTTGATGCATATATATTTGATTATTGAATGATGTTGTTGATAGATCCAGTCTAAAAATTTATGAAACGTGGTCCCAGGAAGAAAAGAGAAGGTTGTAACCTTCTATAGGCCGGCACCTACGTACTAGTAATCATATCAGCTAGTACAAGAGCTAGGGGATTGTAGCTCCCTTCGAGTAGAAGTTGGAGAATGAGAGAAGGTTGTGACCTTCTACAGGTATAAGCCTACGTATTGGTATAAGACTGCACCAGTACAAAAATTGTAAATAGATCCTCTTATTATTAAAAGAAGACAAAGACGATTGCAGTAGGTGGTTTTCACCCACATTGGGTTTCCACCTTATATCTTGGTGTTCATGTATGTTTCTTATGTGTGATGGTCTATTCTATTTTTACTGCACTTGGTTATTTTTTATATCGTTATGCACTAATCAACATATGATGAATTAACTGAATCATAAGTTTACTGGATATACGCTAGTTGCCTTAACCACAGTTGCGTGTACACGCGAGTTCCATTAACTGAAGTAGCGCATACAAATCTAATTATGGAAATGAAAAATTATTGACTTGCTAATACTAATTCACCAACCCCCCCCCCCCACCCCCCGCTCAGTAGTATTTCCAACATATTCAACCCACACCCCTTTCTTCTCACCTTAGCAAAGGGTGTAAAAATGTTGTACCCATGGAAGATATTTTGATCTATACCTGACAACAATGACAGAAGATGTTGCTCATAGAGACAATGCCTGGTTTGAGGAGAGACTAGTGCCTAAGACATCTTGATGATTGTATTAAATATTTGCTAGAAGTTCACATCATAGGAGAGAAAATCGATTCAGAACCTTCCTTAGGAGGAGAAATTAAAAATATTGCTGAAAAATATTACTCACCAGAGCATTAACATTAGATCCATCTCGGTCAACATCACATAAACTTGCAGTATATAAATCATTATAGTATATTTGGTAGAAGGTTGAAGCAAGAAGGAAAATCAATATGCAAGGCTTAAATCTAAGAATCTAATGCATCAAAATTCAGAGTGAAATAGATGGAACAAAGAATTGAATGGAATGCAAAGATATATGGAGCACATTTCAAGGATTAGCTTTCATATCAATATAGGCACCTTTCATCAATATTAAACTAATATGAATCCATTAATTCATGAAAACACTTCCAGCCACTACTATTACATCTAATCTGATAAGAATAATAAAGACATATGGAACAAACAGAATAGACCTCATACTATAGATTCAGATGAGCCAAAATCGCCAAAATATTGTCTTAATATTCCACAAAGCATACATTTCTATGACAATAGACAAAACTTCTTTCTTGGAAAACCAAAAATTATGAACCCTTGGTTCAGTCTCATAAAACTCTTTTTATAGGGCCTTAAAGGGAGAGCCCATTACAAAATATTCCTTCTTTATTTCATTATAATGGATAATCATGACAAAAACCTCGGTGTGCTTGATGGCATAGATGTACTAATGGAACCTTAACTGACTGGCTAAAAATAAAATATTTACATAAAATAGGAAAAAGTGTCACAATCGACATGATTTGTAGTATCACTAGTCACGATAGGCAGGTTGTGGAGGCTGCATAGATGGTTCGATGATTTGGATCATAGAAGGGTTGATGAACTCCCTGCGTCTTTCCCACAATGATGGCACTGCAAAGGAGCCCGAAAGAAACATTAATATGCAATTTTGAGGTTGTTCAAACTTGTGTAATTCAGTCTAGGGTGAAACAGGGTCTTTACCATCCCCAACAGCTGAAAATCCCTCTTCAAATAGTTTACCACAATCTTACCCTTCAGAGTGGTAGTCTTCTCATGGGAAAATTCTAATTTTCTTTTTGCCTCCACTAGCCTTTGACTGTATTGTTCCCACTAGATCAACACTTCCCCAAAGTCCTAGCAACTGGGCATCCCTCCCCTGAAAATCCTCTTGAACTGAGTGTTGAATGCAACCACGTTCTTTGATACGACATCTAGGTACTCCTCGGCTTTGACTCTAGCTTCCTCCTTCTATATAACCTTATAAATATCCATGATAGTAGTTGTTGGCTCAATGGGGCCTGACCCAGGTTCAGAAGTGATCTAACCAAGCAAATCTCGGTACTACCGGCCCTTTTGACAACAGTCTGTGGAGCGCAAACTGAGGTCTCACCCAAAGTAGTGTGGGAGCATGCTAGAACCAGGTTTCTGCACCATGGGGATGTCTGATATGAGGTGATTGGTACACAGTCCAACCTTTGAAATTACTATGCTACGCACACCAGTGAGCACCCCACGCCCTGCGAGAATGTCTTTACACAATTCTAGCCGCAGTGCGACCCATGTTATTTACCCAAGTCTTCCTTAATTAGGCTCTGTTAGTTGATTACATAGATTGTTTTCATACATAAGCATTCATACAAGTAATTATCAATTGCGCGCAGTAAATAACCGAGTAAAAGTAAAGCATAATATCAAAATACAGATTCAAGAATGGATGCACAGAGTAAACTTCTATTTATTAACTTTCAATCCCAAGTACAGACCCGACTCCACCATGCACACTTGGCTGCAGGGGTCTGCGCACTCAGCTGCAGACTCTATTAGGCCTTTGCGCACTCAGGTGCAGGGGTACACACACTCAGCTGCAAACTCTACTAGGCCTCTGCACACTCAGCTGCAGAGCCTCTTCCTACCACTACGACCTAGTACAATTTAGGTTCCTCGTTAACCTTGAACCATGCCTTCACTATTCTATCTATCCCTTAGCTTCACTTCCTTTTACACTTATAGCCTCACTCTATTTATACAATCTCATGGTCCGTAGACCATGGGTAGGCCAATGCAACTTTACATTGAATTACAATATTTTAGGGCGGACAACCTTATGACTCATCCTAGACACTGCGCTCCACGCTCGCAATTCTTGGAGTCTTACAATACAAATGACCAAAACTTGGGATTTGAACCCCAAAACCTACTACAAGGGATCCCATGCCCAACAGGCCCCCAACACAATCATCGTGACTCATCTCGAGTCACTCTGCTAGTGCGGCGATCCTAGCATAAATCCCCTCCAATTGTGCCTATGCTACGCGAAGGTCCATAGCGCACTGTTCTATCGTCTGCTGGATCTACTCTATTCTTTCGGCCAAATGCTCACTATCAGGGAAAAATCCCTATCTTAAGGCATGCATCGCCTTCATTTGTGCAAGCTTTCCTTTGATATCAGCATTGATGAGGAAGGATTGATCAATCCAAGGCTGGATGCATGCTTTAAGTATTGCCTCCTTCTGTAGTGTGGCATCCACCTATTCCTTCAATGCCTTAGCCTACTGTAGCTTTGCCAGCTGTTGGGTTAGGAAAACTACCTATGCCCTCCCACGCACACTGTCATACTATACTTGAAGCTCCCACACCTATGTTTCCAGGTGCTGTATGGTAGGGTCCTCCTGTAAGGAAGTGAGGACCGCTAAGGATTCTTCCAACATCATTGTATAGTTCTCCACTACCTATCCTATTTCCTCCAGCACTTTTTGGATAGTTCCAGTGCGTTGTTCCTTATCTTCCGAGGGTGTGGATGATTGTGCCTTTAATCGTAGTGTGGCAATCTGAAGGTTGAGGTCCAGCTGTATCCTTATTGCTTCCTCCTTTTCCTCGCAGAATCCACTGGCCAATATGTGAATTCACACTCCAACTGGTAGTTCTGTTGCAATTTCTAACTCTGGAGTGAGTTGACATGCATCCTCTACTATCTTCTCTAACTGTTGATTCTACACCGGAGCTTCATTGCGTTGTAGACTAAGCTGCTCAATGTTGATTCACTGTTCGTTGAGCATTTGTACCGTGCATCCCACCCTAGCACGGAGTTCTGCTATCGCTCCATCCTATAGCTGGTATAATGTATCCCACGGAAGGGTAGCCAAGTTTAGGCCAAGTCCCTTGATCTGGCCCACCGCGGCTCTGTCCTCCATGATGTCCACTGTCAGTGCTCCTTCCGGCAGCACGATGGCGTTATCCATTTTGTCCCGCAGTAACTGCTCTGTTGCTGATGTGCTTGTGGCATCGTAGTCTGCTACCGTTCCCTCCCGAGGGAGTTGCAACTAAAGTTACTACAGCTACTCCCTAAGGGCCCCCAACACATTATGCTGCTCTGTCATCGCTTCCCTAGTGACCTCACGAACTATGTCGCCGATGTCATAGAGGTCACCCTCTCTCAGTGTAATAGGTTCACTATCTAGTTTGGAAGCCTTGGTCTTCTTCTATGGGCCTACTCGTTCCATACCGCGTGACCGTTTTAGTTATGTAGATGTCGCGCTTAGGTCCACGCATTCCACTGTGTTCTTTGTTCCCTATCCCGTAGTCAAGTCTGGGCCTCCTTATTCCCGCATCATGGTGACCCCTATTTCCTGCGTTGTTGCTGCTTGTTTGGCACCCTTGATCTTCTCCACGGTGGCCTTTGCTGCCTCACAGAAAGCCCGTACCTCCTCAGCCAACTGCTCCTTGCGCTTCTACTGAGCCAACAACTTGGTGGCATCCTTTTGTTTTTCTACCGTTGGCTTATCACATGCCACTAGATCTGGGGTGTGCCACTCAGGTGGCCATGAGTTGAGCATAGCAAAAATTGCATCATTAATCGCGATGAAAGGAAACTTGGTCTAGTTCTGCACCGGATGCTTACGCGCCTTAATATACACATTGTGCATATCTGCCTTGAAGTCTACAAAGCTTCGTAAACTATCATACATTTTGGGGGATAGTGGAGCCTTTTGTTGATCCACATCTAGATGCTTGCCTCCATGAGCACCTAGAAGATCTTGGTCTTGCAGATCCTTGTGGCATCCTTCATCGCCTAGAGCGACGCGTACTTTGCCGCCTCTGGCAAGTCTTGTTCAAGAGGAGGGAACTGACTATCCTCAGGTAGTTCCTTGATCACCAATTAGATAGACAAGAGAAACCATGTGTAGTGGAAGGTTTTTCCCTACTCCTAAGCTTCTTTGCAGTTTGTTAAGAATTCTTCACAGAGGAATTCGACCCAGTTGAATTGGACCACCTCGCTGCATTGTTCGACAAGTGGGACGACTGTCGCTGCTACCTTGTTGCCGCGGTATTTTCTCATCACCTTCTCAGCTAGAAGCTGGGTGGCTATCCGCACCCCTTTGTCTTGAATGCTACTAATTACGTAGCCTCTCTGCTTCTTTTCCAACTTGTATTTCTTCTTCATGGCCTCTGCAAGTGCCAAATCTTCGCTTTTCCTAGCTATTTCCGTGGGGTCTCTTCCCTTACAGGGAAGCTGAGAAATCCTATGAATAAGCTCCGTCGTGATGGGAATAGGCTCCTCCAGCTACAAGTATGCATCATGTATGATGGAAATGAGAAATTGGCATTTAACCAAAATCCATTTCCTTTACAAAATATCAATCCTAAGGCCTGTGGGTTATGGTGCACAAATCCTATTGGAAGCGTTTCTTTAGGCCTTAAGCCTTTAAGTCATGGACCAATCAACTATCGAAGTTGTTTTACACTATCAAGAGCTTTAAAGTATGCTTTTAAGCCTTTTAACCCGTGGCCATACATAATCAAATTACAAAGGAATAATGGATAAAAAACACCCGCCGAAACACATAGTCGAACTTCAAATTCTATATACCCGCCATAACCATTATCGTCTGGTCCGTCTTCTGCTTTCACCAGTGTTGTTCTATTTGCCCGACCTTCAACTTCCAACACCTCCGATCGTCAATTGGTCCATCGGCATTGTCACCGCATGGCTCATCTCATGTCTCCTATCAGCTATTCAACTCCGTTGTCCCTTGACCTCCGTCAAATGCGATCGCCGATCACACCTGACTTCCAATCATCAATTTGTCACTATCGGCGTATCATTGTTCCATCACCACCAACCTTTTACCTTCGGATATACCATTAGCGAACCCATCAGTGTTGTCAAACTAACTTCCGATGCGAAGGTTGCGATTTCATCGCATATCGCTATCGTTCTTATTTCAGAGGTCATTCTGATATCATTATAATGGTTCTGCCGATGCGATATGAGCTCTCCACTCCTCGGCAATGTCATTTGGACCGTTGATCCATGTGATCAAATGGCTCCTATGTATTCTTGCCGCTTCCTCTTTTACTTAATCTCGCTTGGTTTTTTATGGAATCTACGCTTAATCCAGTCCCTCCGCCAATACTTTGTTTATGCATGAACACGCATATATAACAACATCCATTAATCAGTGGATCACCATCGATCCTTAAGTGATCGATGGTCGATCAAACTTGCATGACATAATCATTCAGACCATTTATAAAATATACACAATAGAACTAAAAGACATAATACACAGACGTGCGGAATCCACACAACACACACTTTATATTATTCACAACACAGTTACATTCTAAGGCATTTCAGCATTAGGCACAATTTCCCTCTTGACTACATCAAATCTATCTACCTATATCACTCTGTATCCCTTTATTGAATGCGTAGGTTCATATATCTAGATATATATATATATATATATATATAATAAAAAGTGTTGGATCTGATCACTAAAAGGATCCGATCATATTTCTTCATGATTTCCTCTAAAAAAATCCCTAAAGCTCTCGGTACGCATACATGAATATGAACACATGGAAGATTACATTGATAAGTCTCCTCAAGACTTTATCCATTCCGTATTTTACACTATTTTAAAACAGAAAAGTCCTTTTTTTGCTCCCTGGTCCACATCCTCCTCTTCGCTCCACTTTGGATTCCTCCTTTTGACTAAGGGTGATGGATGCTCCTGCATTAGTGTACCAAGCAAAGCAGCTGCCTGATGACAAATATCTTCATCAGTGTGTGGTGAAAATGCATAATCCATAGTAGGTGGAGTGGCCTAGCCATCTCCACACCACGCAACCATTTCTGTGGTTCTAGCATTGTAATGAACCCCTCCTTTCTTTGTTTCATGAGTGTATTAATATCCAAATGTGGGAACTTTTCACTGTCTGCGAGGTCCCAATATTCAAATTTCATCATGGGCACGCGGCATAGAACCGAACCTTCAAACAGAATTCCATCTGGGAGGAGCGAAGTTTGGATTGTGCTTTTAGCAACATCCAAATCCTTGGGTACTTTTGGTTTCCCTTTTCAGAGAGGTAAATACTTGGGAAGTTTTGCTACAGGGTGCACCGGTTGGATGTCTTCTTCCATTTCTTCATCTACCTCTATCTCCTCTATGAAAGCCTAGAGGTCCTCCTCCTCATCATCTGTCTCAAGATTAATAGTCTTGCCCTTGTCTTCCATAGAAAGTTTACCAAACCGCAGATTTCACAGGCACATGCGAACTGGTCCCGTTGCCTCTGGATCTGTCTTGGGCCTCGGCATCTAGGGCGATTTTGGAATTTTCGATGCATCCCCCACCTATAATGTAGGGCTCAGCGTAGCTTCCTTGGCAGTACTTTCAAAAAAAATCCACACCTTCCCTGGCAGTTTTCATCTTGTTCAAGCTATCTGTAGTTGTCCGTGACTTTGGAGGCTCAAACACCGCTTGGTGTTCAACACTGTGGGCTCTCTATAATAGCTCAAATGTTAAACAAACAAGTGTTGTCTCATGGCTAACCTTGGTAGTTTTATAACGTATTTCAAATTTGAATTTGACCGTTCCTCCCATTTCTGAGTCATTAATGCATTCTTGGCAACAAATCGTCCAAAATCTAGTTTTGATTTCGTGTCTTAATTGCACGTTACCCGCTCCTTTTTGTCTTAATTTGGGTATCTTTTCATGAACATTGACACCAATAGTCACTTCCCAGCCTGCCTGCGTGACAGCGCAGCCCCTTCTACGCGAGCGCAACCCTTGTGACATGTTGATCCTATGCGCAACCTCCTTATTGCACAACTCCCTTACGGACTCTTTTATAGTCCCGTGCTCTCTTCCAACTACTTCGAGCGCTGAGACTGTGCTCCCTACAGATAGTCAGGTGGTGGAACCACTTGTGGAAGGCTTCAATTCACATTCCAGCCTAGTCTGTAGGCATTCCTCAATTATCCTCGTGACAGTCAGCACTGCGCATTCTTCCTTAGGCAATGCACTCCCCTGGTTACTTTGTTTGGTAAGGTGCGGTCACAGCCATGGTAGTAGAGTCACAAATTCTCGCAGACAATCTTCTAATGCAATAGTATGGCTATTCGTATCTTTTCTTGTTATTCTTAGTTTATCGACAAGACATGCTTGCGCGATTTCATTTTCTAGTGTTTTTTATGTCTAAGTCAATTAACATGCTTTTCTTCCTCATGCGTACTCGATCTTCTTCGAGTTTGCAAAGCTTAAGGTTCCCTCTCCGAATGGCTTCCTGAATCCACATGTGTTCACCCTCACATAGCTACATAATCTGTTCACATATTGTCCCAACTGTGGGAGCTATTGCGTGAGGATTCCTTTCCTCCAAAACTACAGTTTTGACTCTACTCCTCAGCTTCATAATCATCTCCGCGCTCAAGTTTTGGCACATGGCCCTATAGGCCCATCGAATCGTTGGCACGCGTAGGTCCCAATTAGTTCTTCTCACCTGGTGAACCCTATTGAAGACTCCACATACCTTATTGAGTGCTTCCAAGTGGACTATTTGTGATGCACGTCACCTTTCCTGCTACTGTGTTCAGTTCTAATTTTCGATCCTGAGTTTGGTGTGTGCTTGTGTGGGCTACACCGCACATGTCTGTACCCATTGAGACAAGTGGGTGTGCAATTTGCTCCATGCTTGCTATCCGACTCTTGTTTGAAGCTAGGGGCTTCCAAACCATAGTTGCATACTCCTTCTACATCCGCATCAGTCCTCAAAATTTCCTTGATGTGTACCCCACCATCGTCTGGGTGTCGCACGCAGTGCCCATTTCAACACATTGTACCGTTGTTGTTCCGATACTGTGCTTTCAAATTTGCTCAGGAATTCTCTTACCTCTGTTGTCATGCAACACAGTGATCTAATCATCATGTTGCAATTTAGCATCGTCAATTTGTGCAACCAATTCTATCATCGCTCTACTTCCTCCTTTGAATTTGAAGCGTAGGAGCTTTCGCGCTCCCACGAGATCCTCCCATCTATAGTCAGATTCACCCAATCCTAGTCTCGTGCAGTTACCTTTTAAATACAATCGAGATCATTGTCTATCATCATCGTTCACCAGTTCAGTGTAGCACGCTCCTTTGGTTGGGTCCAATAGGACTACTACACGTAGTGACTTTTTCTTGAAGATCATTTTACGCTTCCTCAGGTTGACGACTTTGTTCATATCAGTGGCCCAATCTATTCCTAACAACGCGGGATAGGGATTGTTGTCATCAACAATCTCTATTACTTCAAAATCCACCTGTGCGCTCGCGCCTTCAATATCAACTGTTACCCCTTACAACCTTCCCATGGGAAAAATCTTTTGTTGGTTTACCAATTGTAATTGAATAGGGGACCATTATAATGTGGGCCTGCCCATGTGTTCCCATGTTTGCTTTGGTAATACATTCACATCCGAACCCAGATCTAGGATTACCTAATCCATTTCATACTCACCAATCTGTGCAATCAACCTCATTTCCCTTCTAGTGTGTAATGCATGTTTCCCCAATTTCTAGACTACGCACGGTTCTCCTGACCCCACACACCTGGTGATCAGCTCCTGTATTCCCTTAATTTCCTTGTTGTTCATGCAGTAGTTTCATGCATGTCTCTGAAAAGGTAGTGAGCATTGAAGGATCCATTCCTGGCTCTGGTTGATCCTTACTACCTGAAGTGGAGGCCTCTGCAAAGCTCTTCTTAGCTTCCATGAATGTCTGCTTTGCACATTCTAAGCCAAAATTGGGTTCCTTTGCAGTAGCCTTGCGAACCCACGTACTTTCCTTTGGTTGCTTCCCTGTATCCTCTCCCATAGCCATACTACTTTTGAGCATCATGTTTACATTTGGGTCCTCTTCGCGTGGCTCAGATCTCATCATTTGTATATTCTGAGTCAAGGGAGGCTGGAATACCCCTTTTTCATGTGTCTTTGTGATCAACATGGGATAATCTATTGTTTCATGATCAAACTGAGCACAATACATAAAGGAAATCCTCATCAGGTTGGTACAGTCATGGGCATAGAGCCCTGGTCCTCCGCAATTGTAAGAAATTAATTGTCCACGACCCCTTCCTTGTCCCATTCCACCTTGCCCTCGACCTCGCCCCTGAAATCCAGTGCGCACCATCCACGCATCTAGGTCAAGGGCTTGCATTTTGGTCTACATCCTATAGGCAGGGATCCAATCCATCATTAGCTCATAAGTGTGGCAAGTGCGCTCATCATGGCCTACCGACTTGCAGAAATTACAAAACAATTGTTGGGGTGTTTGTGTATACTTCTGCAACAACTGATAATTATCCATCGTGTGTTTCCCTCCTATTTGACAAATCATGCACCATAAAGCGAGTGTCGTGCTCGGCCTTGCCTATGCCTCCGGTCTCAACGGCATTGGCCCCTCTCCTTCCATGTAGTTCGCGAACACTGGGCAACAATCCTTGTCATGGCCCTGGCCTTTTGATTTTATGCACCATACTTCCTTGCACGCCTCTAGCTGTGGTGCCCTATCATGCTTCAAACTTTGCATTTCCAAACACAGATTCTATAATTGCGTGTGGATTTGTTGAACTCCCAACCCAGGGTCTTATATCGGGGTCTCATGTAATCTCATTTCCATTTCCAACGCTTCGGCCTAGGTGGAAAGTTTCTGTTGTGACAACGGCATCCTCAAGTGTAGTGCCATAGATGCTACAAACCATGCATGATGTTGTCCATCTATCAACGTCATATTGGCTTCGCAAATCGTACTCTTTAGCCGTTGATCTAGATCCCAGGGAGTCTCACCCGGGAGCATCATGATTTCTTTAAACCCGATGATTGATTGTGTTTCTGACTTTGACCTGCTAAATTCCTTGTTTAACGCATTCTAGATCTTTATTATCCCTGCATTTGGGTGGTCGTTAGAGTGCTTGATATACCATGTTAATGCACGATCCTGCAATGCACTCACCAATGTAGCCTTCTTAATATTGTCATCTATGACACCTTGTGCTTCCCATACTACTCTTACCACGAACCAAAATTGGTCTAGATCCTCATTCCCTACTCCTCTGAATACTAATAGTTTGATCGCACTCACCATATTGAATTGTGGAGGTGGTGGAGGTGGAGTGGGTGAAGATGGAGGTGAGGGAGGTGAAGCGGGTGGCAGTGTCGATGGAGGTGGTAACCGCAGAATCTGCTACCTTATCAAACTGATCGTGCTTCTCAGAGAAACCTTCACGAGCTCGTCCTTGCTCTCTCGTGAGGGTGAAATTAAGGGATTGTTTTCTAATTCTTCACTACTTCCGCTTCTATAGATCCTTCCACTCCACGTAGTCTCAAACACCAATTTATTCGCATCACTCGCTTTTCACATAACAAAAACTTGCTTTTCAAAGATTTAATATACTTACCTCATGGTCCCTTCAGAAAACGTCGCTCTAGCTCGCTGTAACCGATGGTCTTGTCCACCGCGAACTCAGTGATAATTCCTCCTATTATTCGGTCAAGCTAGTGGTCCACAGTTCGCGCGATCTTATCTTCTGATGCTTCTAGTCTGCACACTAATTCCGAAGTCCACACTATTGGTTTGTTGAGCCTACACCTTCCCTAGCTTTTGGCTAGATTCGTGATCCACTCATATAGCTCAAAAGGAAAGGATGCAAAGAAAATATTGTGGATTTCCTTATACACGTAGCACTCCAACCACGTTTCCTTAGATACTTGCAGAGTTCTGCTTTCCTATGTCACAAACTCGTGAATCTTCTTGTCCAACCACTTTTCAATTTCCTTCTTTGTTGGGTTCTAATGGCATGGCATCAGACATCCCTTATGCAGATCCTGGTCTCGGCAACAAAACCATTTGTTGGCTTAGTGGGGCTTGACCCAGGCTGAGAAGTGATTTAGCCAAGCAAATCCTGGTACTATTGGCCCTTTCGGCAATAGTCTGTGGAGTGTGGACTGAGGTCTCACTCGAAGTAGTATGGGAGGATGCTAGAACAAGCTTTCTGCACCCTGGGGATGTCTGATATGAGGTGACTGGTATGTAGTCTAGCCTTCACACTTATTGTGCTATGCGCACTAGTGGCCACCCCACGCCCTGTGATAATGTCTTCGCGCAGTTCTAGCCACAGCGCAACCCGTGTTATTTACCCAAGTCTTCCTTAATTAGGCTCTGTTAGCTAATTACTTAGATTTTTTTCATTCATAAGCATTCATACAAATAATTATCAATTGCGCGTAGTAAAACCTGAGTAAAATTAAAGCATAATATAAAAGTACAGATTCAAGAACGGATGCATAGAGTAAACTTCTCTTTATTAACTTTCAATCCCAAGTACAGACCCAACTCTGCCCTATGTACTCAGCTGTAGGGGTCCGCGCACTCAGTTGCAGACTCTACTAGGCCTCTGCGCACTCAGCTATAGAGCCTCTTCCTACCACTACGACCTAGTACACTTCAAATTCCTCGTTAACCTTGAACCATGCCTTCACTATTCTATCTATCCCTTAGCTTTGTTTCCTTTTACACTTAGAGCTTCACTCTATTTATATAATCCCATGGTCCGAAAACCATGGGTAGGCCAACACAAATTTACATTAAATTACAATATTTTAGGGCAGACAACCTTATGTCTCATCCCAGACTTCGCACTCTGCTTCTGCAATTCACAGAGTCTTACAATACAATTGACCAAAACTTGGGCTTTGAGCCTCAAAACCTACTATGGGGGATCCCATGCCCAATAGTAGTTACTCTATCCACCACATTTATGGGCCTCAACTCACTAAGTAGCCTCTCATTCACAAACTGAATGAATCTTTCGGAAATATAGGATTTCTTTTCTTCCCCCAATAGTAGTTACTCTATCCACCACATTTATGGGCCTCAACTCACTAAGTAGTCTCTCATTCACAAACTGAATGAATCTTTCGGAAATATAGGATTTCTTTTCTTCCTACTCTTTGGCTGACTAGATGAAGCCTTTATAATCTTTGATTACAATCCTCTGTTCATCCATCAAGGCTATATACTCCCAGTGGTTCCTTACCTCTTCAATGATCTCATCCCAACATAGTTCCTTGGCTTGTAGCAAGGACATGTTTCCTTTTAGATTTTCCTTTAACTCAAAAATTTCCTAGTTTGTTGCTTGTAGATCCATACCAATGATTTTTGCATTTGTCTTCGCAGTCTCTAGCTACTTCTCTTCCTGTTTTAGGCTTCTCTGGGAAGCATATAGATCGTTATACACCCTTTTAAGCTCCCCTTCTAAAAATTGGAGCTCAATGAGGGTCTTAGTGAGTTGTTTAGTTGGGTTTTGAGGATCTTAAGGTACTATCATTGCACATATATGTGAGTCTATTCTCTTTTGCATCTCTATTTCCTGCTTCTTTAGGGTCGTTATTTCATTGTTCTTATCAATGAGCTCTTTGGATAGGATCTCCTTCTCTTCTTATACATGTGCCAACTCCTTAGATTAAACATGCTCACTACTTGGCATCTTTAACTTATGCCTTAGATCTTGGATTTATGTTTGGTAACTTTGAAGGAGGGCTTCAAAAGTAATCTTATCTTCTGGATTTACTCCTAACTTCATGACCAACTCCTTAAAGCTCTCATTATGCATGTGGAGATACCTTGAGTTAACTCTATCTTGCTTCAACTTGGTTTTCGCCTTTTTCTAGAAGCTTATCAGCCTTGCTAATGGTCATTGCATTCCTATTGAGCTCACTATACAACATCTCTCCAACATGCCTATGGAAATTTATCTTGTCTGGCAGGGGAACTGATCTAGGTGGATATTGGTGGCCACCCGCTAATTCGACTTGGATCCCCTCTAATGCTTCGTGCAGTTTTTTTCAGTTTCCTTAATTATAGCACAATTTACTATTTTTAGCAGTTTTTCGGGTCCTAAACTTCCGGAGCCGTTTTGAGGCCCTAAACGACGTTTTTTGGGAAACCTACCGCCAACAAATTTTCTATCTAAAAATCGTCTTTTCCGTCGTAGTCCTTGGAGAGATCTTTCCAACGGGCTATCATGTGCATCAAACGGAGATAAGACAACCAATTCACGACCCCGGGAAGTTCATGTACCAACTTACCCAAAAACAGGGCCCACAATTTGGCGTTTCATCTTCCAGGGTTAGGTTTTGGAATGTGAAAGGTTTTTCCATTGTTTCTCAACAATAAATAGGCCTTCGAGCCTCATTGTAACACAGTTCAGAGGCATGTAGCCACACATCTCTTCTCAGAGATAAGCTACCATCGCCCTAGCTGGTTTATTTCTATTTCCGGTTGTAAGCAGATTTCAGTATTTTCCATTAATGAAATGAAGTATTATTTCCGCTGAATCTTTGTGTATATGGTTATCTCTGTAATTTGTTGCGTTCTTGTTTAAGTCTGGATCAGTGGTATCAGAGCGGTCTGTTTTTTCTCTGTTTTTCTTTGCATGTCCTCAATGAGGTCGGGATATAAGGAGTTAGGGCTTGAGTTGATCGAACCTTTGCAAGACTAGCCTCGCAAATCCCGACGGCCTCCCATGGCAGATGAGAAGAAATATGAGGGAGCAGGAGGTCCTATCAAAATCTTGCTCAAAGAAGCCCTCGAGTGACAATGGAACACAATGATGGACAACTTTGCCCAAATCCTTCAGCGGCTACCCAAAAGTGACGCATCGGCTTCCAGCAGCTACTCTGGAAACGCAATGCCCTTTAAGGTACAAGTTAATTTTGAAATCCCCATATTCGAGGGTCAGATAGACGTAGATGCCGTAGATAAATGGTTAAATCTGTTAGAGGGTTATTCTTCTGTTCATGAATTTTCGAGTTGGGAAAAGATTGTTTTCGCTCTTCTCAAAGCAGCCCCCCACGTCAAGGACTGGTGGGAAACCTACTGCGAGTAGAAGGATGAAACTACAGGCTTGCTATTTTCAGTCACACCCACCTGGAATTCATTCCGAGATGCCATTAACGAGCAATACTACCCTGTTGGAAGCTATGAGGATGAGTACATAAAGTGGACCACGCTACGGCAGGGAAGGGATCAAGATGTGTCGGAGTTCACCAATCTTTTCCATACCCTTCGCACGAAGTTGGGTATCAAGGATTCGGAGCAGCATTTGATACTCAAATACCGCGGCTGCCTGCACAAGTACATCTAGGAAGAAATGGAGTTCCTGAACATCTCCTCGCTCGGCATAGCATACCGATATGCCGTCAAGATCGAGCAAAAGTTTAAACAAAAGAAGCGAGATTTTAGATCTGCGAATCCAAAGCAAGGGAAAGGTGCCCCGAAACCACAGAACAAAGGACAAAGCCAAGGCGGGGCAGCCCAAGACAACCCGCCAAAGCTACAAGCAAAGAACAGTGTCGTAAAGCCGAAAAAAGACATGGGAAAATGGTGTGAGTTCCATAAGAGCTCCACTCACAACACAAGTGAGTGTCGGGCGAAGCAGTCGCTGGTGGCTGAGCTAAAGGTTTCAGAATCAGATGCAGGTTTCGACTCTAAGCCAGAACCTGACAAGGGGAATGACAAAGGGAAGCAGATCATTGATGCAGATCCCAACGCCACTGTTGCTACTGCTAAGATCTAGAAAAATGAACCCGAAGATCCAGAGGAGGAGGAGCGTCTCTTCCACTCCCAGATGTGGGTAAGGGGCTTCCTGCTACAGCTCATTGTCGATAGTGGGAGCCAAAATAACTTCATTTTGTCAGAGGTCGTGAAGTGGTTGGGCTTACCGACCACAGCACATCCACAACCGTACACCATCGGGTGGCTGCACCAAGGACGGGATCTTCGCGTGAGCCAACAGTGTTGCCTTCCATACAACATCAAGCCCTTCACAGATGAGGTATTGTGTGACATTGCTGCCCTTGAAGTCTGTGATGTATTATTAGGACAACCATACTTGTGGAAGTGACATGCTATGTATGAATCAAGGCCCTGTGCTGTTATTATTACATTGGGAAATCAATTGTACAGGATACCAGAGGTAGCACCGCCCACTGCCATCTCTTTTATTACTGCAAAACAATGCAGTAAGCTCATTTCCAAAACTGGAAAATTTGTTTTCCTAACGATACGCCCTCAAGAAAAGAAGAAGACGGTGGCCACAACCTCCAGACAGGGCCCCTCTGCACGACAACTAC